>PQWD01006795.1:0-42232 GCA_019425675.1 Leucinodes orbonalis | reverse complement strand
GTTGTCTAATTGCTGTTTGGTCTAAGCTTTCATCGACTCTCTCTCTCTCTCTTTCTCTTTAACCTATTGCAGTCCACTGCTGGACATAGGTCTCCCCCATTTTGCGCAGATATCCCGGTCTTCCGCTTTTCCCATCCAGCTCCACCAGCTGAAGGCAATCGACTGCTTCAACACAGTTATAAGAAAGCGTTGCACCGCGCCAGCCTCCTCCACCGCGATGGTTAACCGTGGACTCCACATTAATATGTCGTTGGTCACAACTTCCAGCTTCTTTAGCTCGCTACATTTATACCTATATAGCTGAGGAAGCTTGAACCTATTTGACAGTTTTGAGTTTTTACTTTTCCTTGAATAAATCTAATGTTTAGTAAGTACCAGCAAAATTACAAATAAGTATAATTTTCATAATAAAAAATATAAAACGCACAAGACACAAATAACGCAAAAGGTGTACTTTTACTGCGCACAAATATTTGTAGTGCACGGAAATCGAATCCAAAACCCTTGAAGCTAGTTGGCGGAACTATCTGCAATCATTACACTACCGTTTCTCAATTTAAATATAATATATTTTAGGAACAAACTTTGATTTTATTACGGTTTAATATTTTTCATAATCAAAATTAATTAATAAGATGTTTATAATTAAAAAGTACACTAAATAATAAAAGTAGATAACTCAAATACATTAAGCCCTAAACACTTAAAAATAAATAATTTAAACTAAAAAATATAATAAAAGGATGTCCCTTTCGGCAAAGTTTTATCAAATAAATTAATCATCGAATTACATTAAGCAAATATAGCTCATACTACTTTAGTCAAATCGCCCGCGCCACCCGCCAAACCCCGGCTGTCCCACCGTCCACCTCTTTCCACTTCTTTAAAGTTAATATATAATTAATATTTGTAGCGTAATACGAATTATAATCAATAATATATAATTAATATTTGTAGCGTAATACAAATTATAATTATTAATTAAAATTCGTATTTATTATTATTTTTAATAATTATTAATCAATCGCAAAGTGTTCAACATGAATTTCTGGGTTTAAAATATTTGATTTTTGTATTGATGGATTTGCCGCATATTTGGGATTACTTTAAATCACAAGGAGGTTCTTATTTTAAAAAATACAATGTTCTAATTTCACCCCTAATATACATATTATTAATACATAATAAATATAAATAATATCAAAACACAATATAGGCCATCGAACTGATTGATGTCTTAATGAATTAAATCTCATTAAATGCTTATTGCTGGCTATAATCATACTGCTAAACAAATTACAAATCCACTAGCAACACCCAGATTCCTTACCTGAGGATTTAAAATGGCAATGAACCTATCAAATAGCTCGCAGTTAGCTGCTCCAAGGGGATTGAAGACTGAATGAACACTACGAAAAAAGGGACGCACATGAATGACTCAACTAGTTCATTCAGTGGTTTATGAGGTTTGCTAGCATTCGTGTGTGAATGGAGGTAACAGAAAACAAAAACAGAGGTAACACACACGCCATATTCGTCCGTGATTGTATTTTTTTAATTTTGCTCACGAAGACAATGAGCTGCATGTCTGCCATCTTTACTTAATAAAATTCTTACGGTCTTATATATTTAAAATTTAGCTTCTGTTTTGTTAAACAACCAGAATTGTTAGTTATCTAACCTTGAATTAGCTTTTTGAAAATGTGATACCTAACAACTTGAGTAACCTAAGAAAGTCGCTTCATTAAGCGAGCCTGAATTATTTCAAATCTAAAGCTGCGACACCAAAAAAAGTAAGACCCGTACGAATATTACACAACAATCTGTTTGTGTAGTTTTTTTTTATCTGAAATATGAAACCAGCTTGAAACCTTGCACAGACATCGAAGTTTGCCGTCACCCAAGATTTCCACTACTAAGTTTTATCTGGATTTGTAAGATGCTTCATTACTTTGAACTTAATGTTGTAACTCTAGAATTGTTTTTTTTGTTGTTATTCATAAGTGCTGATTGTTTGTTGTGAAATTGAATGAATAGAATATAAAATTAAGCATAAAACTTTGTTGTTACCTCGGTCAAATAATATTTTTGTTCAAAAAAACTAAACCGAACTCTTTAAATATAATTTTCTTAACACGATGTTTGATGATGTTTAAACCCCATAGTTTTGATGGGGTTGAAACATCTGCAATTATAAAAGCTCCATTTTAAATAGAGACACAAGTTGCTAAATATAATTTCGAAAATTCGAAAACTTATTGGTTCATGGTGGGATTTGAACCCGCACCCCCAGTTCGGAAGGCGACAGTCCACACCAACGAGCCACCGACACTCCTTACATAATATCTAATATTAGTCATCCTATAAAAGCTGTTTATATAAAGTCTTATACTCCAATGTTTAACCAAACGCCTACTTTTGACGCTTCCCATTTGTCCGACCGAGCTTTCGATTAAAGCCCTCATAGTCTATTTGTAAGTCACGCCCCTATCTCGATGCGATAGGGGTACTTTTGCATTAAAAAATGTACCAGTAATTATAAGTTTAAAGGTGCTTAATCTTCATTGCAATCTTAGTTAACAAATGGAATACTTGGATACAGTTTTCTTAGCTATCATAAAAAATAAGTGTGAATTAATTAAATAAAGTTAATAAGTACTCAGTTGGAACAGATGAGTTTTAAAGTACAGACCGCGTCTTGGCAAGTGTAACGTAGGTCCCTCTCCAACTTGATGGACCGGCCATATGTTTACTGATTAAACTATTCTTTAAGCAGAATTAGAATCATTTCTTAGTACCTATTTAGTTGGAGCAGATAAGTTGTACTATGCAGACCGCAACTTGGCAAGTTAAGCATAGGGCGCCCCTGCGCCTCGATGGACCGGCCATGTAAAAGGTCGCTGGTGAAGAGATGAGGGAAGCAAAAGGCGGATAAATGAGGCACCAAATGGGATAAAGTCTTTTATCATAATGGGGTCTTTCTGTCCATGTGACTGCAATAGGTTGAAGAGAGAGATATTTATCCGTTATTTAAGTACCAAAAGTACCGACTCTTTCTTAAATTGAGACTAGATGACGCATTATTTTATTTGAATTTATGAATTCACAATTGCGTCACTACAGAAACCACGTTTATTCATAGACGTATTTTAGATGACTCCTTACCATATATCAATTTGCATCACTAATAATCCGGGAAACAAAACATTGGATTTCAGCGTGTTACGCTCGAGAATGGAGTGATCGAGGGGTAGGAGTGCCGTTCTATATTGGATTCGGATCAACACGCTTAGCTTACCGGCCGTCCACAGTATCGATTAGTTAAACAATATATACGTCATCGTAAAACCCGGTGTTTATGACGAAGTAAAGTAATGGAAGTGGCCAGAGATATAAAACATTTGACTCTGTGGTACAAACATTGCGAGAACTATAACATGGGACCTAGACTCCTGTGAAATACCTTTCTGTTTTGGCCTGGGTATGTTTTTATGGGTATATTATATTAGGTATATTTTTAAAACCACATCACTCACTGTGCACTCAGGTTATAAAATTGAATCCCAAAGGGACACCCCTTTGGGATTCAATTTTATAACCTAAAAGAATCATTATTTGCGAACATAATATTTATCCTACTACTACATAATACTTATCCTTATCCAAATAAATACATTATTCATCAATATTATTCAATTTAAAATTAAATTTACAACATTCAATTTAAATGAACATCTTAGGAGATACTCAGTTCTAACTCACCTATATAAACGAAGTAGCGGGTTAAAGTAAGTGTTAGCACAAAGTAACTATTCCATGCGGACGAAGTCGCGCGAAAAGCTAGTATTATATACTAAAAGCTCCAGTCACTACTTACCACGAATGCTGCTTTGTTGACAACTTTTATCAAGAAAATAAAAAATCCCAAATAAAAATAAAAATATTTTGAACCCAACTTTAAACATGGTTGAGCTTTAAGTCGATCATGACCTACTTTTCTATTTTATTCACTATATACTGAATCGCTAAAAGCATCCCCTTGAGTCATGTAGTCCTTACGTACAGTATAATGACGCGCCGCGTTAATTAAAGCCTAAAATAACTAAGTCAGCAAAGAATAAGAGCTGATCCCAAGATAATCCATAGCGAGAACACACGTCTACTTAACGATTGCAAAGCAAATAGTTACACAGTAATTTTACCCGTACTCGTTAATTGGGCTTACTCCAGAACGAATAATGTTTATATAACAACGAAACGGAATGGCAAGATGTGAAACAAGAACACTGTCTGTAATTAACATAGTAATTATAGGCGTCTAATTGCCCCAGTGTTCATGACTTGGGTATCAAACGCGTGACGGGACCGATAGAGGGGCGACTTGACAGAATAATATGACACTTAATTAAGGATACTCCCGACACCGTGGCGAGAACTGCGCTTGTTAAAACCGGGTATGAGAGAGCTAACACTGTCGTCTCGGGTGACGAGTGCAGGGTAGTGTTGACGGAAAATAATAAATACCTGCTATTATTATTTTTCTTAAACACTGCATCTGTCATGGTCAGGCGTATCACTTACCACCAGGTGAGCGAACTGACCGTCACGTCATAAAAAAGTTAAGCGGTAATAAACATTGGCTATCCACCATTTATCCCAATATGTGTGTCATTCGGTGTTTTATAATAAAGAAAAATACGTTATTGTAATCAATGTGAACAGCATTCTAAATTCGAATACGAAATTGAATTTGTGTGACTTGATTTTCTGCCAAAAGTTCGTTTCGATTAAGTTATCATACAAAATAGTCAGTAGTAGAACGTCCCCAAAAGAAGTTCTTGAAAGTTCTTTCCTTTCGGCAAGGTCTCCACCGTCGACTAGGCTCATATAAGGAACGACTAAGCAAATTTCGCATGAATTCGCTTGAGTGACGTCGTAAGCGTGCTGATCTCATTTATTTATACAAAATTATACACTCCTTGATAACTCCCCGTCCTTGCTTTCGTCCATCAATCTCAACACCTTTTACAGATCCCGATGCCCTAAATTGTTTGCATTCCAAGTCTACAGGAACAACACCTCCTTCTACAATCCTATAGTACGTGTGTGTCGCCTTTACAATGAACTGGTCCGTGATCATCCTGTTGTTGACATTTTTATTGGAAGGCCGAATGTATTCAGACATAGCTTATTGTCAATCTTAAATTAACTTTTTATTTTTGTGTAAAAATTTAATCTATCTTTATCAGTTGTTTGCCTAGTTAGGGCGCAATGTTCCTAGGTTATAGTTTAGCCCCTAAAGTTGGCTATGTAATTTGGCTTTTTATGTTGACTGTAACCTGTTTTTGTGTCTTATTAAAATAAATAAATAATGTTACTACATCAAATATTGTTTACGACTTGAAAGCTTAATAAATTAGCTTGTTATAAGTCCACTGACAGATGATGATGAGCTGGGCGATTTACATTCATTCAAGTCAATACAGACACATATGCTATTCGGCAAATAGCTGGATTAACCAATAATATTTTTTAAAATTTAACTCCCGTTATGAAAATGAAGTTTTTAAGGTCTTTGTAAAGTTACTCTCTCATGTATGAATAGTATCGTAATAACCTTTATAATATGCAATATTACATATATTATAGGTAATAATGGTCCTTAAGTTGTCCTATATTATTTTTATTGCATTTCATATACTCGGTGTAGACATTAGAAAAGATGTACATAGCTACCATAGAGGCGAGCATATTTACCCCATCATCAACACAAAACGACGACGGATCAGTGATTAAATTTGATTATTCGATTCTTGCCCGGGAACTCTTATTGAATGCTTATTGTAAAGTTGCAATTTCTTCCCAGTCACAATCTTCAGTACTATTAGTGTCTAGATTGAGGCATGGATTACTCGACTTTAACAGAGATACTGAGTTCACTGTCTAGACACTCGGATACTGAACAATGACGTCATATCAAACTTATTTTGGCGTATTTTCCTATCCTATCCATTGGGGTTATTTGTGCAAGTCTAGTAAAGGTAAAAACGAACAGTTTGTTTATATATACTATCCAAGAAGTACGTACGAGCAATTTTGACAGATATTTATCGTCTAGTTTATTATAAAACTTTCTAAAGAAAGTATTCCGCTAAATAAGGAAAATTTTCATGTTAAGCAAATAAAATAGAATTGTTGGTTCTCTCGCACGGGGAAGTTGTGGAACTTTTTACCGGCATCTGATATTCCCATAATAACATAAGTGTTTCCAAATCGAGAACCAAAACAAGAAACACGATAAAAAGTTATCCCCCAATTTTTATTAAAAACACGTGTAATGTATCGACTGTATCAATAACATTTCATTGACATGTTAAATTATGATAATAACTAAATAATTAAATGGAAAATTATTTTTCTATTTCCTCTGAGTGTAAAACTTATTTTTACATAATAAAAAGATTTAAAAAAGTGTTTTCGATGTTGCAAAGTCTTGATAAATCGAGTTCCAACGATTGCCTTCTTAGTAAAAGTATACACTTATGAGCCACGGTTAAACTTTAACAGAGATCAGGGATCAATAATCATCGAATCAAATTTTATTTTTCAGAATGAGGTCTGATTTTTTAAAATTAAAAATAAGTAGTCAAATAAAATAAATACATTCACACAGCGCCATCTAATCCTAAACTAAGCACACACCTGTAATATGGATACTAAACAACGGATAAACATATGTACATAAATAGCTAATTTATTTTGTTAATTACATACATATTGTACATGGAAAACACCGAGACCAATACAAACAGGCATGTTCATGCACACAAAATGTACTGCCCGTGGATCGAACTTATTTCTTACACCAGATGGGTGAATTATTTTATATAAGCTGCCATACAATCTGGCTAACAATACTGCTTATCATATCACGTAAGAGTTCCTCCTATTGTGGATGAATGATTTAAAGACCTATCTAAGAATATGACTATCTGCAGATATTATATAACGGCCGACTACAGGGCACAGGCCTTTCCAGCATAGCCATCCAGTTATCACCTACAATTATGTCCCACAAGTGAAAATGTAATTACAAATACTTATATATATTTTCCAAATACATTTCACGTTTTATATCTATATTACAATTTTATTATCCTACCAACGAAATAAACTCCAAAAATTATAATTCGCAAAGCACAAATATCAAGCGGGACAGAATAATATGGCTTGCAATGCGTAATAAGCCTCTTGTACCCCAAGATATGAGTACTCGTATACAAACTTGGAAAATTTTATTCTCTCCCACGCCAAATTTGTTTACTGAGAAAATTTCAATTTCGCATATTTAGCTACGCTAAATCAAGGTGTCTACTAAATTACAATACAAATACTTGAAACAAGCTAAGTTAGAAATAACATCAATTGTAGTAGTATCACATTTCTGTATGCCAATGACCACCTGAGGATGTTAGGTCAATAAATGCTACTGCATCTATTTTGCATTCCATACCTGGGAGCATTACATGAAAACAATAGAATAAATCCTACTTATATTCAGACGTAAAAGACAGTGGGCGTATTAGTAGCAATAACTTACAACAGATTTACATGAAAATAAAAATGATAGAGCGTCGGTGGCTCAATGGTGTGAACTGTCACCTTCCTACCGGGAGGGTTGAGGTTCAAATCCCGACACGTACCAATGTGTTTTCGAATTTTCGAAATTATATATACGTTATCCGACGCTCTTACGGTGAAGGCAAATATCGTGAGGAAACCTTCATGCACACCTGCGAAGAGATTCGTAGGTTGTGTGTGAAGTCGTCCAATCCGCACTGGGCCCGCGTGGACGACTCTAATCACCCTATACGGGTAGCCGCTCCTCGGTGGGGCATTTAATGAGCTGATGATGATGATGTTGAATTTTAACATTTTACCATATTCCCTCCTTATTTAGTATTGTTATAATTGCATTTGTAAAATCTAGTTATCTGTCATAATTTTGTACTCTGTTGTATCTAAATTTGTCAAATAAGTTTTAATTTTCTATCGATTATGCTATGTATGCTTTGATAGGTGTATACATTAGACCTAATGCAACCTGTACATGTTGAAAATGTAAATATATACACTGTAAGCGTGCCTTTCTAAATAATAAACATATAAAACGTCAAGGCCTAACGGAACTCGACAAACAAATAGCAAATTTTACTTTTTCAAATCAGAGTTATTAAAGTGCCTATATTTTGCAATAGCTGGCTCATCATGGTTGGTGCTATAATATGAATTATTTGATAGCATTCTTTACATGGGAACAAAAAATTGATAAAGCCCTACCAAAGACCCGGCTCACTAATTGGCTCGAGAATCTGAGAAGTACAAAGACATTAGATTACCTAATATTAAGATACTAATAAAACTAACAATTCATCATCATCAGCTCATTAAGTGTCCCCACCAAGGGGCACGAGCCTACCCGTATAGGGTGCTTAGGCCTTAGTCGTCCACGCGGGCCCAGTGCGGATTGGACGACTTCACACACACAACCTTTTTGAATCAAATTAACAATTATTGTGTAAGAATTATACTTGTATCATATTCCTTTGTGTTTATGACCTTTCCTAGTTTGGTTAGGACAATGCAGGTTCAGCCTGCATTGTCCTAACTCACCTATTGTCCGAAAAGAAAGATGATTCTGGGCTTCGGGGGTATGTCAAGCTATCGGTCCTTTCTACAATCTAAGGCCCGTATTCTAGAAAGAGACTCAGTGATGCTGCTATCGATTATATATAGCGCTATCCCTTTCTAACTCAATTTGAGTAAAGATCAACGGTGAGTCTCGTTCTTTACGGGCCTCAGAATGGAAGTCGTTAACACCAACCAATCTGCATTGGGCCTTAACCCGCGTGGTTAGTTACGGCTCAATCTCCCATGGCGGAGCAGAATATCTTAACATTAGGTGAACCATCTGGCCTGGCCACAGGGCCGTCTCTAGCTCATGTGGCACCCGTGTGCAAACATTACACTAGCGCCCCTAGCAAGCGCGCGGTCCTTGGAGGAACTCATAATGCGAGCGGCGCTCGACGCCCCCAGGACCGCGGCGCCCATGTGTGACGCACACCCTACGCCCAAGGAAAGACGCCCCTACATAAGTACCTATTAACCAAAAAAGTATAATTATGCTGGTCCAAAAAACACATAAAAATTAATCAATATACTCATTTCATTTAATTCATTCATATATCATTTCCTCTTTACTCGCTCGCTTTAATCTTTTGTATAGGTACTCAAAAATCTTCCCGCTTTTTAAATTTTGGGCATACAATAAAAATTGTTATTTAAACAGAAGGAACCCGACTGCATATCAGTTCTTATTTCCAACAAAAAAAAATAGTAATGGATATTTGAACAAGGACTACCTTCATACTCGGATGGTGCGCGAAAATTTTAACTCAAACAAAAAAGTCATAACGAGGAAAGTTTCCAGTGACAGTCGGTGGGCGCGCGCGTGTCGTGAATAATATGAATTATTGGTACTTCACTGTAATGTCTGGTAGTCTGTGATAATTAATATAAATGAAACCAATATTATATGAGGAAATATACCAAATGTGATGATGAAACCTCGACTGATTTCGGCCACGGTAATGTTGGCCGTTGATGTGCTCGCATGTGGCTGATGTAACCAATTTTGTTTATAAAAATCCTCGCACATTGAAGGCATTATTAACAAAATATCGATGATGTTTAAGTCGACCAATTCTTATGATTCCAGGACCCAGTCATCATGCCTATTATAGCCGATGTTATGTATCTGGGTTTTTAGCTCGTCGGCATCCAGCTCACAAGCGCTCGCCACTCTAGCCGTCTGGCCGCCTACTGCTCCCATGGTATGAAGGTATTTGACACAGTGTTTCATGTGTCAAATACCTTCATACCAAATGTATAATTGAATAATTCATTTCCACTGACATTCACACAGCGCCATCTAGTCCCAAACTAAGCATTTAGCCTGTAATATGGGTACTAAACAACGAATAAACGTACTCATGTACATTTTTTTCATCTATTATGTTATGTAACTATCCACCCGTGCTACGCACGACTGCTTATGTATAACAAGCATACAATGGACGATATTATATTTTAAGCAACTATCAAACATCGGTGACCGAAAAATATTTCGCTTACGTCGGTGCTTACTATATCTTACCATATCAGTATCCTCTTTCTTCGTAAAGCACCAAAATCTCTGATGCCAATCGACGATCTTTTATTAAACAATATCAGATATCACGACCTAATAGGAAACAAGAATCACTATGCGTATGACGGTTTAGAAATTTTGCCACCAAAACGGGTTCTAATTGTTTATAAAGTGTATTATACTATTCAATCATCATGATAATTACAGCCTAATATGTCCACTGCTGAACGAAAGCCTCCCCTAATGATTACGGGAGCCGATCCTAGCAGTCGACATCCATCTGCTACGCGCCACTTTAACCAGGTCATCCGTCCATCTCGTTTGTCGTCGGTCTACGCTTTGTTTCCCGTTACGTGGACGCCACTCGAGAACCTTTCCGCTCCATCGCCCAGTTCTAGGCACTATGTGCCCTGCCCACTACCACTTCGATTCACTAATCCTGTGAGCTATGTCGGTCCTTCTAGTTCTCCTAAGGATATACACGTTCGGGTGTTATCGCGTAAGGTATCACCTAACATAGCCCTCTCTATAGCACATTGACTAACTTGAGCCTATTTATAGGCCCTTAGTGAGCAACCACGTTTCGCTTTGTGTCAAAAATGGCAACATACACCGGTCAAAGACCTTTGCCTTGAGACACTGAGGTATTTTGGGCATTCTTCGTTAACTTTCCCTACGCTGCCCATCCTAACTATTGAATAAGTAAACGAAATACCAAATTATTTATTAGTTCAGAGAAAAGCATTCTACTATCGGAACTGTCCTTTCATAACTTAGATACATCGCAATATGCCCTCATTTATCATTTTATCTGCAACTTGTACACACCAGCAAACACAACTATTCTGCACCGGCGAAAGATGAATAGCTTTTCATATTAAATTGAATTCAGCGGTTCATTGATTTCCAATTTGTAGTGCGAACATCGTTGTGAGCAATCGAACAGTGTTCTGAAATGATTCCGAATTGACGTCATCTTGCTTATTTAATGATTACATAGTAGTAGTTTATTTTATTAAATTTATTCAGCTCATTTCAGCATATTTATTTCAGCTATATCGACACAATTACTAGAAATTTTGTGGATTAATAACGTTAACTGGGTTTGAAAAAAACCTGAACCTATCCTCATTAAGTAATGTTTTACTTCATAATACCTAGATATACCCTAATGAATATTTACAATAAAGAGACTTTTATTGTATTATTACAAAAAGCGATTTATTTTGAAGAACGTAGAAGTGTAGAAGTATTTCTGATGCTCAGACCATAATGCTATTGCTTCATATAAAATTAGGGTAAAATAACTGGACACGATGACGTTTAATTTTTAAGTCCTAGAAATAACAACTTAGGTGTGTTAACTGGTTTATTAATAGACGATAGTTGCCACTAAGTCCACTAACCATTAGGATTGAGTACAGAGCACCTCAAACTTATAAGTTCTTGATTTGAAGTAAACTGGGAAAAAGGATTAAGGAAATGCGAGAAGTATTTACTCATATGCATATTATTGATACATAACCTATAAGTCAATATCTAAATTTAACCTTCCATCGAGCTTATTTGGTGAAACATCCTTGTATAATACGAGTAATAGAATATCTCTTCAATACTAGTGTGACTTCGGCGAGGAGTGCTATGAGCAGGAATTTTTTTGAAAGTACCCAAATTTGAGTAATTTCTTGTGTTGATGTTGTGTTGGCTCATTTGCTGTATTTTAATTGTTTTAGTCTTATTAAGCATTCGGGTGTTCTTTTCAATACAATTTTTATTAGTGAGGACTTATAATTGGCTACTTGTTGTTATTTGTGTATACTTTTGTGTTTCATTGCTGTTGTCCTCCTATGAAATAAATAAATAAATCACTTAATAAAGCACTTTGCCCTTCATACGTAAATAGAGCGAATTTGTACTTAATTTGTTATTACTCCAATACGATTGACTAAACTGATTGATGATATTGAATTTGCATATTCCGCATAATTGATAGATGGATTCACTAAACAATTGACACTCAATTTTATTAAATGCCAATGCTTATTTAGCAAAACGTGAAAATGGAGTCGTCACAAACAAGTGAAGTGCAGGATTTCGATGTTGGAACACGACTATAAAATTAGTTCGAAGTTTTTAACGAGTAAGTAGTATATACTTATTTATTAGTGCCTACTATGTTATTATTTAACATATACGAGTACAAACACCCGTAATAAAGCTTTAACTTGGAACGTTCTACATAAAAGTAAAAACATAATTTTAGTTTTCTAGTATTTATAAAAGCATTCTTTTTGATACACTTTTTTATGTTATGAATTAACAGGCTTCAGATTGTAAGTAATACTCTTGCCCATGACCGATACATTATTGAAGGGATCCAGGAACTTCCCTATTTTCGATAAAAAGATATCTTGCACTGCAGTGCTAAATGGTCGATGACAAATGAGTACTTAATACTTAATCATTTAATGACAAACCAGAATGTCCCTAAGATGTAACATAAAATGTGACACCAGTATTTAGGTCCCTGTTGGACACGCAATATAAGAACTAAAAGAGGACACATGTAACATTTTGAGTTATTAATTGTTTTATAATTTAATATCGAGTATCAAGTCTCCCAATTAAAATGAAATCCTGAAATAAGGCAATATTACAAAAATGCAAAGCAAAGTTTTAAAAAACTTTGAACAAATCACAAGTATTTTTAGTTTAAGTTTCCACCCAAGCAATAATGCAGTAAAAACACGTATTGTCATCGGTATCTCATAAAAAGTGCAATGAGTCAGCTCTGCACATTCCTGGCCGGTTAGTATGCATCTCACACAGTATTTGCGAGACATCCTGTTAGATGTCCAATACTCACTACGTGCATGTTGGTTCGCTGTGTACGTGGGGCGGTATCTTCTATATGTCGAAGCTATCATTGATAATTGAGTTATGGAGACATTCCCTGAAAAAAGGGAAATTTAAATATATTATTTTTTTGTACATAGCGTAACATTTTAAGTATATAAAAAGAAACAATAAAGTACAGGTTATTTTATCAATAGTTTATTTACTTATTTAAAAGAAGTTCCTGTTTGTTATATTTAAATAAGTGAATTAATACTCCCTCTCCTTATTAAGGTTTCCATAAGTGGCTATATTAATTACCATCAGGTCAATCATCTACTTGTTTTCTTCTTACGTGAATCAAATTAATATGCATCAGTGGCTCATTAGTGTGGACTGTTGCTTTTCTATCTGGAGGTTGGAGATCCAAATCTAGCAACGTACCAATGTATTTTCAAAATTATACGTACGTTATCCGACGCTTCGTGAGGAAACCTGCGCACGCCTGCAGAGAGGTTCAAAGGTTGAAATCTTGAAGTCGGCCAATCCGAACTGGGCAAGCGTGGATAAAATAACAACTAAGGCCTAATCACCCTTTCGTTGGTAGGCTCGTGCCCCTCGGTGGGGACGTGTAAGAGCTGATGCTGCAACAAAATGGTTAAGTTTGATATATCTGGTAGTATACAAATTATCTTAATCGTGTAACATACATCAATAACTCAATACGTACTAAAATACTGCATGTAATTGATGTATTCTAGATTGTTGCTCGTATTAAAAAGACCCTTATTTCATTGCGGTATTGACACATGATTTTTTATCTGAAAACTAATAAATGTTCTCTCGTATTTCCTAAATCTATGGTATTCTCAACAGCACATACGCCTTATTTTGCAATAAGCTGTAAGCATCGTTGGTATGCGTCTCACACTGCGCTCGTGAGACATCCTATTAGAGATCCAACGAGCGTCACGGTTACTTCTTACCATTTTGTTTATTTATGTGAGATATACAGAAAATACTTTTAAATTATAAACACCGATTGAATGATAGTGCACAGATACTGAATATTTCTCTCAATTTTTTCCAGTAGTTCCAAGAATTTATGAGATAAATAAAGTATCAAATATGTTATCAAAATCAAAAAGCCTTTATTCAGTTTAGGTCAATGCAGAACACTTAAGAATGTTAATGAAGCTACTACTGGTTCAACGGTAGTTTTCTACTGAGAAGAATCTAACTCTTTTTAAAAATTGTGTTTTTACAGACATCCATAATTTGTTTCAATAAATATATGACTTTGATTATTTCTGTGACGATTTCTGTATTCGATGAACATTCGTAAGAAATTATTGGGCAATACTTGTTATAAATTATGAAGACACCGACCTAGTCACCAGTATTATTAAGCAGAAGTGGCAGCGGTGTCGTTTGTTGAAGAACAAACCTTTGGTGCAGTCGAGTTTTTAGTGGATAACCACGTATTAGCAGGGTAGCGTAGGATGTCCCTTCCACTGATCGACGTTGGATGACTCAAGCGAAGGACCAGACCTAAGATATCTGCCGCAAAATGTAAAATCCTTTGTCAAGCAACGGACTTCGATAGTTCAAAGAAGAATATAAATAAATAAATATGCACTGACATTCACACAGCGCCATCAAGCCCCAAGTTAAGCGTGAAGCTAAGCAACATAAAAATACTTATAAACATTTTTTTGTAAACACATACATAGGAAACACCCAAACTATAACAACTGACATGTTCACGCACACAAATGTTGTACTGCCCGGGATCGCAGACGAAGCCCTTGTAGCAGCCGATGTCTCAACCGCAACACCAAAAGGTCGTCAAAGAAAGACATGTTTTGAAATTGGGTTTAGAAAATTAAAACAAATCTCAATTTAGTATTTTTCAAATGCATTCTATAGAATAGAAAATTCTAAACCAATGATTGTGCTCTGGTCTGAAAACTAAAATCATATAGAGGAAACAATAGCTTAAATCAGTACAAAACTCAATTGCACCGCTTGCTTTCACAAACAATAACGTCAGTCCAATTCCACAGGTTTTTGTTGCGAGCAAGATATTTGCAACAATGCTTATGCAATTTATTATACTATGCGTAAAAAACGTATGAAAATGCTACACAATAGAAGGAAATCCTATGGAAAAATAGGAATGAGTTGTCTGCTCCGCTATAGTGTTCCAGTCAATTAATGTTACAAACAATGTACCCATGTATGTAGTGTTAACATTTATTTATCCATTGGGCTCACCTTGTGATTAAAGGTACACACAGGCATACTCTACGGGAAGGCCTCTCCTAGTAGAGGGTCGATAAAGTATGCTATCGACTGATATCCATTTCAATTCCTGTTCATGTGGTGCAAAGGAAAAGTCAACTACTCACAGAAGGATCCTGGTGTGATCCCATAAAGTAAAAACATGTGCATATATTGTAGAAAAATCGATTACGTTTTACAGTACAAAAAATTATACCAACTTATTTCAAAGGTAATAAAATTAAATTATAGTTTCATTATATTTCAGACATTTAGTTTTCATAAATTGGAGAATGAACAAACCGTTGAGTAAAATTGAAGTATATTACAGTCTAGTGAACATTAAACATTGTAATTGCCGCGACTTCAAAACGATGGGTTAATTGCCCTCAATTTTAAATGTCGCTCGAATAATTTTGCGGAGTGTAACAGATTTTTTTGCAGATTTCCCAGTAGTGCGATAAAAAATTATAATATTCATGAGCCTTGGCGCTTCAGAGGATTTTAGTAACTTTAAATATGATTTACAAAGTATTTGAAGTTTCTTGGAACAAGTATTAGGAAATTAATCGTCTATTTAACAAGTATGAAGACGCGATAATTCAAGGAATATTCATTTAACTTATACATACCTTTTAAACCATTAAAATTCACAGTGAATGTAGTTCATATTAATGATGCACTTTTGTGTTTCGGAATGAAAAAAAATGTGTGTATTTTGTGTGGCTATAAAAGACCTAACATCTGTTGCCTCGAGTGTCGGGCGTAGTGTGGTATTGATGGAGAATAATAACTGTCTATTAGTTGGTAATCTCATTTAATGTCACTCTGTCATGGTCAGCGTATCACTTACCATCAGGTGAACGTCCTGGCCGTCCTGTAACATAAAAATACTGTCATTATTAAAGCATTTGAAGGAAGGAAACTGCAGTGTTAGGTACTCTGTAATAATGTCCTTTATCTCATTTTTGTTGACATAAACGGTATTTTCAATACAACTCATGTATTTAACATTATTACAAATTAATTTCGAGCTCCATCGCCTAGGATTTCTTTAGATTACAGTCGTACAATCACTTGAAATCTATGACATATGCCTTATAATAATATAACAAACCCATATGGTCAGACTTATTCATACACACATATATTTCTACTACCGAGGGATCGAACCCGAAACTCTCGGTATAATAGCCCACTTCTCAATCATTACACCACATACGTCGTCAAATACAAAATAGGAATCAGGATCACTATTGAACAGTTAAATAGATGACATTATTCACCTCAAGATGCGCTGCCAGCCATGAAACTGGATAAATATAAAAAACAGAACAGTAACCCACTAGCTAGCAGCCATAAGCACGCCACATTCGTTACCCAACACGAATAAAACTCAACAACCACAATACCATTCCAAAACGTCCCTGAACGGTCATTTCGACCCGGCACCCGAAAATTGTCACCTCTCCGGCGTCTTCATTTGCAACAAATATAGGGCCGGGCCTCAGCAATAAATTGCTGAATTTACTTTCGTTCTTTTCCCTCAGACGTGCTATTTCTCAGGCTCTTTGTTACGTAACAAAAAGGGACATTTAGCATCAATTCTCTTTTCGAATCGACTCGGGTAGCTGCAGTCAGCCCGACTATCCTTTTATTTATCTCGCATGAGACATTACATGGTACAGATGGCGCGTTTTGTAAAGCCTCGCAACTCCGCAATGGCCTCTTTGAATCACCCAGCTATCTCTGTGTTGACTTTTGAAATATTATCAAATGCTGGCTGACGGCTCAAACACTCAGACGAAATTAAAGTTACGGTCGTTAAGACGTTGTGTTTTGTGTTAAAATGCAACTTAGGAAAGTTTCAAGCAGGATTTTACTTTTGTATTTTATTTCGCTAAGCCGCTTATTTAGACACCATTGAAATGCAAGGGTTTTCAAAATTATAATCAAATTTATAAGGAGCGCTTCATTACAAATCCCTTTTTTAAGTTACTGCTAACTCCCCACTCGCGCCGTCAAGCGTGATTATAAAAATTCTTTACCGTCGTGAAGTAGGCCCCAGACTAAGATCCAGCGTTGGACTGCCACAGGGTATGTGTGTTTATCATGTGGATGGGGAAAAAACATAGTAATGTATCAGATTAATATATTATTATTTTATTGCAATATAAAAAATATTATTTGCTATTTATAATTACATTTAATTTAAACTGAAGCGCTTCACAATTTCTGCTCATTTTACTTCGGAAAAGACCGAAACATAATATTATTCCTCAATGTTTGTTAAGTACTATGAAGTGGATTTAGTAAGCTTTGTGCTGTATATTCGGTATCTGAACGTTCAAAGGTTATAATTAATAAGTTAATTGCATAATCCGCATCGCGTAAACTAAGTAGCGTGAACACATGCCCAGTCAGCGGCAATGATTGCTCATAACCTATATGACTACGAATTTGACCGCACTATACTATGGGAATGGGAGATTCATAAAATTCTTGTGTAACTCGCATGTATTTTCGTATATATTTACATAAATTTAAACTGCATGTTAAGTCATTAATGCAAAAAAGTACATATATTTTAAGTGTATGTAGGTTTTTGAAATAACACTAAAACTGTAAAATTTTTTCGTGACTGTTCCAAGGAAAACATTAGAAAAAGGTATAAAAAAAATAGTCAATAGGACAATCCGTAATAGCCTATTGCTGTACTTAAAGGCAACTCCATGATAGTAGGAGATTCTTCCCTAATTTCCACGCTTGGCAGGTTGGTCGGAGATAGTAGTACCTATCGGATGAAAGGTACTCGGTCTCTCCTAATCTTTAGGCCAACTCTAACAAAGCGTAGGTGGTGACAATTAAATGCTTGTCTGTCTTCACCATACCACGTACAGTGGTTTCTTATGTTCACTAGATAGATAAGATAAAAAGTAATATGAAGGATGTAAAACCTACCTTAGCTTTTAAACACGAAATGTTATTTAAAATATAATATTTACAACGGAGAACATATTTGTCGCGGTGGCAACTTTTCATTTGTCTTTTGACAGTCAGTCAAAATTAAAATTAAGTTCTGGGTTCAACATCATTCTTATCTTTGCTCAATATATTCCACGCGAACTGGTCCCAAGCAGTTAACTTCCTTAGGCATCTGTTAAGCCAACCTACTTTTTACTCTATCATGAATTCGTCCGGCCATTTTCCCCTGCGGCTCATTTGAAATTGGTCCAAATCTATACGGTCCCACTTTCCACTTACAATCACTACGAATATCCAGCCTTGTGTTGTATACTCTCATGACGTCTGTAAGAGTGTTTTTAAGTTATGTATAATTATATTTATATAATTAATATATTGCACAATAAAAACAGATGAAGTGCGCATGCCATTCACGCACGCATTACCGGACTATTTACTCTGAAGAACAAAAAAAACACATTAGTCTAAACTAAACAACTTAAATGAAATTGTTTATTTTCAATGTCAAATATGTGACATTTTTAAGCAACTTCCTGGTTTTATTAATACCTGATAAAAACACCCCTAAAGAGCCTACTTAAATATTTATTTTTATATGTTGTCATAGTCACTATAAATGTACGTCATCCGTGAATACTTAAACATGCTATGTATTGGAATGATGGGTTAGGTTAAAATATAAACGTTAAAAAGTATAATTCTATTTTTCATTGTACCAAAACCTTGCTCACTTGCCCTAACTAAACGTTATTCGTTCCTATAGATTTGAAAGGCTATCGCCTTTATTTTTTTATTTGCATTTACAAGAAAGGGTCTACCAATTCAATTAGATTTCCTTGCCGGGAGCGAGAAAAGGTCAAATCTAAAAAAAGGAATTATTTCCCTCTTTATTTATGTAGGTAATATAGAATAGATAATAATTATATTACCAATTTTCTTTTGGGAAAATATGAACACTTTTAGCGATGTTTTGAGAACCATTAAAAAATAATAACCTGAGGAGGTAATATATTTGCGTGTTTCATAATATGGATACATCTGAATTTCATTGAGTGTGATGTTTGGTTATGGCTAAATGTTAAAATGATGACATTTAAAATGAATTCATATAAATAATATCGGTTTTGTAATTAAGTGGTCTTATTTGTTACTTACTGCCTACTGGAGTATGAACCCTTTGACCACCATTGACGCCTGAGGCGCCAGACAAAATTGACTTTCTATTGTGTCTGGATTCCCGGCTTTCAATGGGTTATGGGAAACAGTCCCCACTTACCTACAAGAATACTTGCCTTCCTTAGTTTTAAAGTTTATCTTCATTCATAACGTAAATAGTCTACAGCTCAAAAAAACATACTGGACTCCTACAAACAATTTTATTCCTTCCTGCATATCATAGCTATGGAACAATTGGGGTGTAATCTGCTACGACATGCCAAAAACAGTGCAAAGTAAAATCCCGACGCATCTCTTGTGGGATTTGAATCTTTGACCCCCGGAAACATGCAGTGATCTAAAGTCAACGCTTAGACTATTAGATCACGGCGACACTTAATAAATATATATATATATACACTGATATTCACACAGCGCCATCTAGCCCTAAGTTAAGCGTTTTAAGTATTATGATTACTTAAAAACAAACAAACTTACTTATACACATTTTTTTGTTAATACGTACATAATATACATAGAAAACACCCAGACCATTACAAACAGACATGTTCATGCACACAAATGTTTGTACTGGCCGGGGATTGAACTTACATATTAGCTGCTTAATAGGAATTGAACACCAGTCATCGGTTCCATATCACCTTTGCAAAAGTGAAGCTGCTGACTTATTAAGAATATGGTATACCATCGATAATCTGTTACACTCCCATATCATGTTATTTGTGCTATGATAGGACTGACATACCTCTCTTAGGCAAAAGTCGATTTAAAAAAGATTAAAAACCTTAGTAAGAAAACATAATGTACCAATTACCTTTCTTAAGCCAATTACCTTTCAACAAAGGAATCGAAGCCGTAGAATTGTATTTAACACTTGACTTTATGCCCAGAGGAATGAAGACTAAACGTATTTACATTGAAAAGGCCGCTCGGTACTTATACATAAATAATGAGTGGACCCGTGAAAAGACTTTTATCAAACCAAGGGTCGGTTGTAAATCGAAGTGTCACCGCCAGACCGTTGTACTTGACAATAAAGAGAAATGTACAGTCTTTTTGTTTTAGGCCAAATCGTCTATAAACTAAGGTCACTATATATTTTCGCCAAAAATAATTTTTCAGCTATGTTTTATTTATAATATAAGCAAGCAATGACCTGATGGTCGTTACGTAAAATAAACCCGCAGTATTATTTTAAGTGAAAGCTTATATAGTGTAGATATTTCAGTAAAAGATGATGTGTCTCTCCAAAATCCTCGAATAGACCTACTCTTCGAGTTGGTTCTATATTTAGTCGTCTAGGTAGTTCACTTCAGAAAGAGGTATCGTCTCATGAAATATCAGGCAGGATTTGAGGCTTCACATATTGTTATGTTATCTCGGGTGTCAGAAGCCAGAGTTAATGGAAAATTCATCGGCGGGTGTATTATAACTTACCATAAGGCACGCGTAACTATAATTTTGTTTTTAAAATATTTTTAGTTAATAACTGAATTATTTGTTGCACACTTGTATATGTATGTATCTTGTATTTCCCATAGCCTTATAGTGTGGGAAGTAAGTCATAAAGGTTGTTTGACCTTTTAATAAGTAGATGTTGTATCTATCTGTAAGGGACTTTACCCAGACATCGCAACTCATCTCAACTGACTTTACAAGTAATAACTGATAAAAAGTAAACTGACTGGAGGCATAAGCCATGACGCTGAAGGTGTAGGCACTGTCGAAAACTTAATTCATTACACCAAGGACCAAGTTTTGTAAACAAGACGCGTTGTTTCGTTCCCGAATCCGCTGCGATCTGTTGTTTTAACTGGATTGTTGCATAAATTATAAAAGCAATGTTAAATAAAAGTGTTGTTCAATTATAAACTTATTGATTAGCAATACGGACGATGTAGTCCTTATAAGTTTAAGAAGAATAAAGTAATTTGGATTTATTGAGAGCCTTGGCTTCAAACGTCCACTTTTTTCGGTGGGGTTAAACCTACAACTCAGTTTCAATGTGGCTTTGTGTCCATATAATAAATAATGATGTAAAGTATTAACAAGTTAATAAGCCATTCATTCACAAATTACTATTTATATTACGCTTTTTAATATTCAATCTAACAAAATAATGGTTTCTCAATAAGAGTAACACAATGTTATAATGTTTGTTACCAGCGTACATTCAATGTCTCTTTTAATTGAACACACGAAATGTACATTGGAGTCAATTATTTTTAAAACCAAAAAATACTTTTATATGAAAGTAACCCTTTATCGTCAATTTCCTTTAAATTTTTTGTTGATTTCAAGTAATCGTTTTTCTGCTCGTCATCAACTCCATAGTCTTACGTAAAAATAATATTCACTAACGTGATTTCATACGTAAAATTAGTTTTCATTCAATATGTTCGGATTGCGAAAACTTAAGTCAGTCATTGACCGCCTTTGGAGCCGTTGTCAAGTAAAATAAAACCTATATAAAAATACTTTTTTTCACGTTTATATATGACGTAATGACCAAATGTGAGACTATTATCTCCCCTCTATTTCGAGCATAGGTCCACTATATAGACGGATAAAGTTTGGAAAACTTCCAACCACCCTGAAATTGTGTTTCTTGTCCATTTTGCATAATATTGCACTCTGGAGTGTATTCTTTTGTTTTCTTACCGATGAAATATCAGAATTTTTTTTACCAAATATATATCGTTTATACTTGCTTATTTGTACCAATATATCAATTGATGTTAACTCATATATACACACAAAACAACATCAACTCTGCAATTAATAGTCCTTTATTCGATATAAACGTACACAAAAATAAATCTCTTTTATCTCACAAAACGTTTTTACCGGAATCGGCGAGATTTAGGCCAAAAAACATAGTTTCCCCTACCAGCGGAAATCTAAAAACTTTAATAGTGGTATAACACAAGTCGGATCGAGTTGGCACACGGCCAATTGTTAAACTACCTATAATTATGTATGTTAATACGTGCGAGGTGGTTCAGATAGCGTCTAACGACTTCCTCTGATAAAAATAAAGTTGCGTTGAAATTTGAGTTCCGTAGTTGCAGGTTTATGGGCGAATGGCGTGCGGCACTTGCAATCAAACGTGCCTATCGGCCTTTATATAGACATTGATTTAATTTGCCTTCGACTGTGATGAGTGGTAGTAGATCAAGATGTAGCCGCTGTTACCCCATTATTACACAATTATAGGCTGTTTCTGAGTACCCACTGTTTGTGAGGGGTTAACAACTTCAAGCACCTTTGCTTATTGCTATATAATAATAAATCCCACTGACATTCACACAGCGCCAGCCCTATATTAAGTGAGGCGTTTGTAGTTAGGGCACTAAACATATTTTTTTGTTATATTTGTATAGATATTATACATAGAGCGTTGGTGGCTCAATGGTGTGGACTGTCTCCCTCCCGGGGGTCCACACCCTCCTACCGGGAGGGCTGAGGTTCAAATCCCGCCACGTACTAATGTGTTTATGAATTTTCGAAAATATATGTACGTTATCCGATGCTCTTACGGTTAACGACAACATTGTGAGAAAACCCCACACACACACCTGCGAAGTGATTCAAAGGTTGTGTGTGAAGTCGTCCAACCCGCACTGGTCCCGCGTGGACGACTAAGCCCTAATCACCCTATACGGGTAGGCTCGTGCCCTTGGTGGGCACGTTGAATGAGCTGAAGATGATGAAATATATAGAAACACCCAGACCATTACAAACAGACATGTTCCTGCACACAATTGTTAAAAATGCCCGCGGATCGAACCCGAAAGGCCGAAACCCTTAGTACAGCAGCTGACATCTCAACGCTACATGGCTTGTCAAATATATTTATAGATCTCAATATATAGTAAATGGGATATAGGTGGACAGATATCAAAACCATTTAATTATCGCATGCCGCGATAAAATTTAGTAATTTCATGTTTTATCATATACAGCCTATACGTCCATATAAAAAGAGACAGGCCTTCCCACAGCATCATTAAGTGCTTTGTAAGCCTAATCCGATTAAATTGATTTTGACTTCATTATGTCTTCAGGGGTATTGATTCTTTGTTTGTTGTATTTATTATTTTGTGTGTTAGTGTTATTATTTAATTAAATATTATACATTTATTCCAATTATTTATTATAATTAAAAATGTAAATACTAAATGAAATATAATATATTATTTAACAAAATCGAAAAGTGCGTCTGACCGAGGCAGGGTTCCCAAAACACTGGCAGCATTCCCGCGCTGAATAGCAATGCTTATTCTTTGACCAAGGAAGCTGCCGGCTCTTGAGTCTCTTGTAGCCTCAGTCAAACCAACTGCTATAGATAGTGTGGTGTTATCGAGTAGGGTGCCAATATTAAAAGATGGGTAAGCGCGAAGCCAATGGTTTGACTCTTTTTGAGTTACAGCTAATAAGCGGGACTTATCTGCGGTAGTTATGCAGCGTTCTAGCAACATGTTATAGACACCCTTGCAAAGCGGATGGTCCCACAGACGCTGAGAATGTGTAGATATGGGAAAGTCCTCATTGCATATGGAAGACCATGCCGTTTTAGCTCCAACAAGACCTGAAACCTCAGAGGTGGAACCCATCAATGGGTTAAGCATTTTCCTAACCAAAAGGCTTGAGGCATGTGTAGAAGACAAAAAAGCTGGTAAAGATATAGCGGACATTGCATTTATTTAATATTAAGTCGTTATAAATAAGCAAGTGAGTGAATAAAGTTTTATTAGGATTAATGTAATACACTTAAGCCATATTTTTTTTTATGACAGCATGTGACTGGGAGGGTCAGTAAACTCACCTGGTGGTAAGTGATACGCCTGACCATAACAGATGCAGTGTTGAAAAAATTGATTAGTAGGTAGTAAATATTCCATAAAATTGCTGTGCGCCCGTTTTAATATTAATTTATTATGGTCTTATATGGTCAACGTAGAAGCTGTGTGGTCGTTGACATAGATCTTAAAAAATAAACCCTGCAGTCTCATAGGTAATATTAATTTACTTGTAACAGAACTAGACAAAATAAAAAACCAAATAATAAATAAAAACAGTACTATACCTGTTGTTTTGTTATGAAAATAATATTTCCACTACAAACGAAATTTATTCGGATACCGAAAGTAGTACCATTTGCTTTATTTCTCCAGGGAACCAACCCGTGCCTTATAATTATTTAAATAAAGCCATTAAAAAAGTACGCATCGCTCGGTTGTGTTTGTTTGCTTCCTAATTTTCTGTTGTAAAACCAAAATGTTTTTCGTCAAATACTGTTTCACTAACAATTTATTTAACCGTTGCTAAAATTGGTTGACAAAAATATATATATTTTTGTTCGATGTTTTTTGTATTTATCTTAATAAATAAAGAAAAAAATTAAGCCTCATCGCTTTTCAAACAGTGTTTCAGTCAGCTATATAAATATTACCCTCATTTAATATTACAAACAAAGTATCATAGAAACGTACATATCACTAATCAATATAATAAAACTCATTGCATCAGAGAGACAAAGCCAAAAAGAGGCCCACTCCCCTGGTCCATTCACCTCAACATCTGCACCTTAAAAAAGTGCATCGGTGGTGGCCACATGGACATCGCTAAATGTATTAATTTTAAGTTCTAATTGTAATAATGAAGAGTAAGACTGAAATAATGTAAGAGTTATTGCTACTATTATTATATATATAAAACAGAGAGAGAGAGTATTTATGATGTTATTTATTCTCTTTATTCTATATTATTCACCCCCCTACTTTTGCCTCATGCGCGGAGCACTAACATAATATTATAATAATTAAATTACAAAATAATCTTAAAAATAAAAAGAGTACGGACCATGAGTCTGTAGATGTAATTTTATTATTAAAAAATATATATAATAATAAACAATCGATGTATTTTATTATATCTTTAGTTCTAAGTTAGCTTCGTGTGACGAATGCTTGTAGACGGCTACGAACAGACTGAGATTTTCAAAATCCGTAGTAACCGTACCATTGTAGCTGCTACGAACACGTATTCATACAACGTAGGAAGCTATTGCTCAGCGACAGAGCTTAGAAATCCATTCATCATTCGTGTCTCAAGTTGTTTATACCAGTTTTTAATATAGTATAGTATCAATATAGCTACTAGGTGGTACACTCGGTACTTAATATTTTAGGTAGGTACCGAAGTGCCAATGACGTCCCGAGAAATACTCGTAGATGTGTTTTGCACTTCTGTGTTCCGGTACAAAACACCCAATATCTGTCCCAACCACCCAAATATGTCTCGGCGTAGGCGCAGTGTGGCCTTGATGGAGAAAAATAAATGTATAACAATTATTGGTCTCAATAAATGCCATTCTGTCATAAAATCAGGCGTATCGCTTACTATCAGGAAAGGTTTCTGTCAGTCCTATACACTTTGCATAATTTGTTAATAATTCTGTACAATACTTTGTTATAGTTTTTTATAATTATAAATATATGTTTATATTTTTTTATATTATATATATAATAAATCAATTGCAAAGTGTTTTCATGATTTTTAGGGTTTCATCATCATCATCATCATCAGCTCATTAAACGTCCTCACCGAGGGGTACGAGCCTGCCCTTATAGGGTTTAAACATATTTAATTATCAATAAATTTTCCTCATATTTGGGGGAAGTACTTTGAATAACCAATATGTTCTAATTTTAATAAAATGCAAATTTTCTCGATTACACCCTGTATACAAGTTTAGCATTATGCGTTAATAACTTCAACGGTTCATACTGCATGACAGATTGTGAAAATGACTATTGCTTTCGTAGAAAGTATAAATAGGCACCTATACGGATACGTTTTCATACATTTTTGAGCTATAAAATATGAATATATTCGCTATTTTATAGTTTTATAACTAAATTACATAACTAATGAATATATTCATAAAATAGCAAACACTATATGCAATTAAAGATGCGTTGCACACAATGTAACTTCGTAGAATATTTGATTGGCACAAGTGATGTGAATTTCTGTAACTCGTTTGACACAACTTGGGCGTCTCCAGCTCCGGCGAACTTAAGTTATTAGGCAAATTTTAGATGATATTTAATTTTGGAATAACAACCGCTGTAGCCACGTTTGCTAGTTATAATTAATGAAGCAATGATTAATGGTTGTGTTTTATTTAAACACTAATTAATTGGGAATTATAAAGATATTTTTTTAAGAATAATATGTCCATAGATATAGGTATTAGATATCTAGCGCCTGTGTGTCTCGAAAGAAACTATTTAGTTGAACTAAACACGGGAATAAACTAACACTAATGAGATCTGTAAATATAATAGGTACCTAACAACGTTATCCATAAAAACACAGAATGGTATAGAAACCCACAATTTATAGTTGATTATCTAACAAAATATCTCAATTGACCGTCAAAAGACCCGCCTATAATTTCTGGGTACTTTTTTATGTAATAGGTGTATAGGACGGTCTGGACGCTCACCTGATGGTAAGTGATACGCCAGACCATGACAGAGCGGCATCAAAGGAGTTTAACAACTGATAGACAGTTATTATCCTCCATCAATACCGCACTGCGCCCGTCACCCGAGACAACAGATGTTAGGTCTCTTATACCCGGTAATTTCACTAGCTACAGTGCCCTTATCGCGAAAGCATAACACTCCTGTTTCACGGGATGATATCTGGCACTGCGGTGGTACCTACCTAGACGACTCAGTATCGAGTCTACCACCCAGTAATATAGGCACTTTGCTGATGATACACCAAAATATTTAAATGTCTCTAATGAGTTCCTATCAACTAACACGGCAGATTAAAAGTTTCAAATCGAAACATTTCCTGAAGGACGAGTAATCTGAGATTAAAATGTATCAATGACATTATATGATAGGATGTCGTAAAAATTTTATTCAGAACACTTTCAACGATATTAGAATTTGCCATTCCTACAGTTACACAATACCTAATGACACTCGATTTTACAACAAACAATGTAGCATTTTGATAAATAGGTTCTATAAAATTTTTTTTTTTTCAAAAATTTATCCGGTGGATAAGATTTTTAATTTTTAATATTGTAAGTAAAGAAGCAGATGAAATGTACACAAACTTCTCGTAGGAGCAACAACAGGTCACAAGGCGTTTTTTGTTTGACATTAAAATTTTTATTTTAATGGTATAACGAATATTCCAGTGGGCAATTTTTCTTATGTGGTTGTAATTACAATTTCTCTGAAATTTTTTTTTCAGGGAACAAGTTTTAGATCACAATATTTTTATTATTCTGTTCGAAAGCTACTATAAACGGAATCTGCATCCCTTTAGATTAGGGTCCAGACACGAATTCGATTTTCACGATCACCCTGTGATATTGTAAAAGCTGTTGCTTTTAATGTTCAGTAAAACGAGCACAGCTCCCAAAAGAATATTTATTTGGATACGTGAAAAGTATTCTGGCAAAGGTATCACGACACAGCCATATTAAAATACCCGGTTGTCACTCATCAATATAAATGATGGCCAATTTATTCGTCGCCCGTTCGTGTGTCGCCAGTTGAGCCTGACAGATGGCAGCACTGTATTGTTACAGAGCAACAAACAAATATGGCCGCGTCACGCTCTCATAAACGGGCTCAAATATGATCCCTTAACAAATTACCGCGCCATCTGAAAGAGTAAACAAGTTTAAATATTCGCGATCTCACGTTGAAATCTTTGTTAACAGCTCTGGGGTCCGATAAGCTCACAATACCTTCATAAATTAATTGGAAAACTTTACTTACACACTTACCTTTTTAAGCCAAAATTGTTCAAAACGGATTTTGATTCGGTTATTGTTGTTTATGTCCAGTATAAAAATATCCACTACAAGAAAGAGAATAAAGAGTTAAGCTCTAGTTCGTGACTAAAGATTCTCGTACATTTGAATTGATAGATATCTAATTGTTCAAACATATTATCTATGATGTTATTAACTAAAATTGTCTACTTTACTTTTAGCATAATACTTTTACCATTTTGGTTACCATCTTACATTTAAGCTATTACGAAACAAATGTGTAACCACCTTATTTGAAACTTCTTTATTTTGGCAAACGCAAAAATAAAACAAATTAATCGCGCGGCCCTTATTAACAAAGCAATTGTTGCTGGGGCTTAATTTCGAAAACCAACAATGGGAAATAAAAATGGAGTGCGCTGCGTCCTTCTCCTAATGAATGAGGAGTAATTTCAGTTTAAATAAAAGAGCGGACAATAAAATACCCATTTAAAAACAGTACGACGAGCAAATTGCCGCGGCATCCAATTTCTAGACAATGAAAGAAAACTGTTAACATCGCTATTCCCATTAAATATGAAGATAACGAAGCGGTAAACAATTTTATACTTGTAAATTGTTCGTAAATAAACTTTTCATGTTTTTGATACTCTCAATAAAATATAAATAAAATATACCTATGCAATAAACAGTATGTAAGGGTAACATTATTAGCTATTTTAATTACATGGTTAATTTTTTAATAAAACATTTTTCAATTTAAAATTTCTGCTACTATGGTCTATATTTTGTGATAATATTCTTTTTTATATGTCATATCTAAAAAAATCAATATTATTACAAAATGTCGGGATTAAAAATTCTTACCATTTTAGTAAGGCTGTCTTCATTAACAATCCCACTTAACCAAAACTTTCTGGTTTACTAAGATAACTTTAATGAACTTTGCTATTATCTCTTTCGCAGCTTAATCCTTATACGACAAGAAGAACACCAGCTCTTCGTGTTCCATGAAATATGGGAATGATTTGATTTGTTTAAGTCAGGAAAAAAAATGCAAGAAAGGTTTCATGTTCCTAACACTGTTAGAGAAAATTTTAACGTATATTGAATGTTTTCATACCTCTCCACTCCCCATATATATATCAAACGTCATTTAAGTGAACAAAAAGATATCATTTTTTTATTCAAACTACTTTATCTGGCTCTAATTCGTGCTCGTACTATGGATTATAAGCAACGGATATACATTCTAAGGGGTGGGTATTTATATGATTACTACTATGTAATAATTTGACAGAAACACCAAAACTATGAACAACAGTAAGAAGTGTTCATGCACACACAATTGTGTTACTACCCGGGGATCGAACCCAAATAAAATAAGTTATACAAGAACAATCGAATTGGCTAGTAAAAATTTAAACATTTAAATTAATGTATTTCATTTCGTTCTCCATCGTTGAGATCTGAGTTTTAAGATAGCTACTTGATACGATGCCTCTTTTTTATTTAGTAAAATATTACCTAATTTCGATACGAAATAATAATTTATTTTCATTTTTATCTATCATAATACGATTCCCCGAAACCAAATGTTTGGAAAACCAAATATAGAAACTTAATAAAGAAAGAAATGGAAAAATAAATAACATCCACTACACAAAACCTGGGCAAACAAAAGAATAAATTCGACACCCGCGCCTCATGCGAACATATTGAATGAGAAACGGGAAAGGCATTAATTTAGTACCAAATTGGTAAGAAATATTTCATTTCCATCAAGTGATTGGCTCGCGCCCAATGCGCCGACACACCAACGACAGATACTATCAGATGTTCGAGGTATATGCTATTTTTCTCCGCAAGAATACAAATGTCTTGCCAAATTGTCTACCGCCGAACTAGTCCAATTTAGAAAGCAATTTCGCAACCAATTCGTTTTGTAAGCGGATCAAGAGGCCAGCCTTGAATATGGCTATTAAATCGTTTTCGCCAGGCCTACATTCGTCTTTTTAATGCGCCTAGCCGACGGGTACAAATAAGATACTCTTGTCCAAAACGCTGACACACGAGCGATATCCTTTTAACGTTATGCCGATGCCAATAAAAGTTGTATTGTTAAAGTGTTTTATATGGGAAGTTATAATTGTACATGGTTAACACAGTGTGTGAATGCAGGTATTATTAATATGAAATTTATGTTTTGTTTATCTGCGTCTATCATTGGGGGTAAATGCCATACTCACCACGCTTGGCAAGTGGGTTGGTAAGCGCAGAGATACGCCAGTACCTAATTGATGCTGCTGCCCATCACTTGGTGGAAAATTTCCCTCAGTCGCCTTCTACGACACCCTAGGAAGAGTAGGGGTGGTGACAATCGTATTCTACTCTGCCGTCACCACAAGGCTTAATTGTGTAACACGGCTTTGTTTAGCCGGGTTCCACAAAGACTTCAGCACCATAGACCACATACATTCGCTGCGGCAGGTTATACAGAAGACCAGAGAGAATAACTGGCCATTATGCTTGGCGTTACTATGGTGGACTATGAGAAAGCCTTTGATTCGATCGAGACTTGAGCTGTGCTTCAGGCCCTCCAACGGTGCCATATTGACTTTCGCTATATCGAAGTTTTGAGATTCTCAATTCTCAGTCTGTACGAGAGCGCTACTATGTCAGTCCGTGTACATGAATAACTTACACAACCTATCCAATTGCACCAAGGAGTGAGACAGGGAGACGTTATATCTCCGAAACTGTTCACAGCTACGTTGGAAGATATGTTTAAGCTGCTCGATTGGAAAGGACTTGGCATCAACGTTAATGACGAGTAGAGCACTCATCTTCGATTTGCCGATGATATAGTAGTCATGGCAGAATCCATGGAGGATTTAAGCACTATGCTCGAAACCCTAGACAGAGCTTCTCAACAGGTGGGTCTTAAAATGAACATGGACAAGACGAAAGTCATGTCGAATACCCATGTCGTACCTATACAAATATCAGTTGGAAGTTCCGTCCTCGAAGTTGTAGACGAATATGTGTACCTGGGACAGGTAATCCAAATGGGTAGGTCCAACTTCGAGAAGGAGGTTTCTCGTCGAATCCAATTAGGGTGGGCAGCGTTCGGAAAGTTGAGGCAGATCTTTTCGTCCAAAATACCTCAGTGTCTCAAGACGAAGGTCTTTGACCAGTGTGTGTTGCCAGTTATGACATACGGAAGCGAAACGTGGTCGCTCACTAAGGGCCTCTTGAATAGACTCAAGGTTGCTCAGCGTGCAATGTAGAGGGCTATGTTAGGTGTCTCCCTACGCGATAAAATCCGAAGCGAGGATATCCGTAGGAGAACTAGGGTGACCAACATAGCCCAGAGGATTAGCAAGTTGAAGTGGCAGTGGGCAGGGCACATAGTGCGTAGAACCGATGGCCGATGGGGCGGAAAGGTTCTCGAGTGGCGTCCACGTAACGGAAAGCGAAGCGTAGGCCGACCCCTAACCAGATGGACGGATAATCTGGTTAAGGTGGCGGGTAGCAGATGGATGTCAACTGCTAGGGTTCGGCCCGCGTGGAAATCATTAGGGGAGGCCTTCGTTCAGCAGTGGACATAATTAGGCTGTATTGATGATGATGTATCATATACGTCCCCACCAAGTAGCACGAGTCTACCTGAGGATGTATAGGCCGTATTCATCCACGCGGGTACAGTGTGGATTGGCTGACTTCACGCGCTACCTTTGAATCTCTTTACAGGCGTGCATAGGTTTCCTCACGATGGTTTCCTCCACCGTAAGGGTGTCGGAAGATCGTACACATAATTTCGTTAAATCCGAAAAGACATTGGTACGCCGCGAGATTTAAACCTGCACCCTCCAGATCGGAAGGAATAATCCATTCCAATGAGCCACCGTAGAATGAGCTGATGGTGACAACTTTAAGAGATGTTGGTAGCCTCCAGGCCTTCTTACACAGCTCGGATTTGTTAAAGTGCATAATATATAAAACCACATAATAAATAATATATATATTATATATATATATATATATATATATATATATATATATATATATATATATATATATATATATTATATATATATATATATATAGCTCCAACAGCGGTCTTTTCAATAATAAAGCAGTATTAGCTTCCAATCGTACGTTTTACTTAGTTTTATAAACACACACGGCATCATTTCTATGAAAGGTATAAAACAAAATTTAATCATTCTGAATCATGAATGCCTGCAATGATCTAAATTAACTGGAAAAATCGTACTTTTCTCCGCGTGATTCGAACCCAACACTAGGTAAAAGTACCTAGATGCACAAATGTCAATAAAGCAGAATTTTCAATCGTTATTACGTCGCTCGCTACATGTCATATGACAGTAGTGTGCACTTGCTTTTGATTTTGTACCCTTTTAGTAACGCGATAAGGTCAAAATTGAAATGAATAATTGTATGTTATAAATATAAAAAAATACGTATGTGTCGTGCGGCTCGGACCGAACGCCATGATCACTGTACCATGGAGGTAGTAAAATATAAGTAATATATGTGCACAAAATTTAATATTCGTTACATTATGGGAATCCCGAAACCTTTGCTGTAACAACGGTCTTCTCAGTAATATTACAGTATAAGCATCCAATCGAACGCTCACCTTACATTATAAACACACACGGTTATATTTCTACGAAAGGGATAAAACAACATTTGCATCCAATAAATAACACTGGTCAACAAAATGTAACTTTTTGTGTGCCTTTCAATTGAATACTTTATTTTTATATTGCTTTAAGGTTACTGAATAGAAAAATAAGGATATGTTTTTTTAATAAACTGTTATTTTGGAAATATACCTAATATACAAAATTTGGCTTCTAGTAACACAGTTAAAGCACAAAACATTTTATTAAAAAATTTTTTAATAATTATTTACTATTAATTTTGCTAAGAAAAATTGTAAATTTACAAAAAGAATACTAAATATAAACATATTTATTTAAGATTTTCTCTTTTTTTTTTTTTAGGAGTATCTCTTTTCAAATTCCAGCAGTAGTCCGCTAACATTGACGCATCCCATCGGCCCTGGTATCTCTTTTCCACTGTCGAGATATCTTGGTGGAATTCACCATGTTCGTCACTTACATCACCGCAGTTAGAAGTGAAAAATCAAGATGAGAGTGAAGAAAATGAATTTTTAGGGACATATTGCAAACCAACTGTTTTGAAGGAGATTGTTCACAAGTTCAACATAATTTTCATTCCTCTTATTGCCCAAAAACCATGAACAACTGTTCTGAAAGATTCCCATGCTTCTTTTTCAAAGCCCTGTAAAACTGAATCAAAGTTTTGGTCCTTTAGAATCTCGCTTATTTGAGGTCCGATAAAGATTCCTTCTTCAATTTTGGCGTCGCTTATACGTGGAAATTTACTTCGCAGGTATTTGAATGCTGGTCCATCCTTGTTGAGATCCTTCACAAAGTTTTTCATTAGTCCCAAATTGATATGTAAAGGTAGTAAAAGATTTTTTTGGGAATTAACTCGAGGAAGGTGCTTGACTCACGATTTGTCTTGGTTTTTAATTTTAATTCCAAAATAATGGAAGTAAGCAGTTTCTAAACGTAGTGTTATTGAGCATCTTTGGTTAGTAAGTCACTTTAACACAAACAATTTCTGACTTTTAAAATTACGGAATAACTAAACGCTGTAGATTTTTCACTAAAAATGTAATAAAAACGGTAAATTTCACGTTTTAACTGTTGAACAAAATACAGTTGCGTTAAACGCAACAAACAAATGTGAAATAATAAAAAATCCACGGGACATCACTAAATATTTTGAACTATCATCATTATTGTGATATATGTCGCGCTCCTCACTATTATATTTATAAGGCATAAATGCACACTAAGAGCTAACTATGAATTTTAACTGGTATATTTATGTTCAGCGAGTGTAATACAATCAATTTAGTATATTTTCATGTAAAAGGCAATTTTGATGTAGACCAGTGTAATTGATAGTGGGATATCTCACTATTGAGTGCTTATACAATTTCGATCGATCCTTATTGGCTCACGCCGTAATCCGTAAATGGATGCGCGGGGTATTTTATGAATATTAAATGCAAATATACGTTCTACGACTGAAATATAAATCTTTATTGAAAAATAAATTATTGGTTTTCGGTCTCTATATAAAATTGAATTATAAAGGGTCATATACACGTTTTGGTATATTAAGCTAGATCGACCGGGCCATTATATCAAAGCGTGCCTTTATGCTTAATAGGATATTGGAGTTTTTGGTAAATTATCAAGTTCAAGAGACCTAATATCTCTGTCGTCTCGGGTGACGAGCGCAAGCTTTGATATTAATATGGCGCAAAGCAGTTTTGACAGATAAAAATGACTTTCTACTGATTTTTTTCAATTTCTTTTTTATGTCATAATTGGACGGGATTTCGCTCATCTAATGGTAAGTATGAGTATGTATAAGCATCATGTCTTTACTCATTACAGGTGTGCTTTATAATAAATAGGCGAAATTTACGAGTAAGAGACTTCAATAATATAATATTGTTGTTAATTATTAATGATTTTCCTGAGTGCAATCTTGTGAAAAGTCGTTTGCGGGGTCACCTATTTCTCCTCCAAAACAGAAGGAAAGATATCTGCCACATCTATAAGTAAGCAAAACTAATTAGCTAAAACACAACTTGGAGGGTTACATAATTAAGCATCTCGTTCGTGTGACGATATACTTGCACATAACCCTCGGAACTATGTAAAGTTTTAATTAAGCCCTTTTATCAAACATTGGAGTGGACAGAGAATGGATGCTGGGGTCGCGAGGGTCCGGCCCGAGTGAAAGGGTGCGATGACTATCGAATTGTAACAGTTTCAATCACGCTGAAACTTCACTCATTAGCTTATACCCGTTAAAATCTCGAAACATTTCATTTGCGCCGTACGCTTCGCACACGAATAAGACCTTTGAATCTCTTAGGTTGATCTCTGAATCCGTAACAAGATTGCGGTTTCTCTGAAGCTTTTTGTGTTCTAAAGACTGTAAAATATTTCAAACCGTGCATATATCTTAAGAAATATAGTGAAGTGTACGTATGAGAAAGTGGCGGACATTTTAAGGTGAAATTACGTAATAATGTTAAGAGCTCATATTTTTATTCAGTAACTAGAAGTTTTGAAGAATCGACTGTCTGTATATCTTAATCTCACCTGTAGGTGGTTTTAATATGCGTCTTAATAACTTATTTTGTTTTAATTATTAATTATAATTTTGATTATTTTATTATTTTGATTTAAACTAAATTTTAATATTATCTAATTGTCTTATTCATGTTGTTTATTATTATTATATTAATTTTTTATTATTTATTTTGTAATCTTAGTTGTGGTATTGTTTTTAATTTTTATTGTAATTTGATTATTGGTCCATATTATGTTGACTGAAATAAATAAATAAATAAAATTATCAAATGCAAAATCAAATCAATCACTTGGTCTCCTATGCCCTTTGCAGTGAACATACCTTTGCACACGCGGACGCAATGCGGATTGGTGTTTGTTAAGGTTTTCTAATCTAAGAGTTTTTACGGAACCATCTAAATGAACGCGAGAAGTAATTAACGAGAAAAAGTTGCATGTAAGCCCCCAAACATACGATTCATCTGGTGTAATGGTTAAGACGTCGGCTATTACACCAAGGGTTCCGGGTTCGATCCCCGGACAGTAAAAAAATGTGTGTGCATGGACATGTCTGTTTGTATTGGTCTGTATGTTTCTATGTATAATAATAGTAATATCTTATATATTATTTTTTTTGTGTCATGCTTTACTTGCCCACTGCCTGTCTTTTCCTTTAACTTTTTCTACTCAAAGGTTGCCTGGAAGAGATCGCTCGTAGCGATAAGGCCGCCTTTGCCCACTATATGTCCGACTTTTCTGTGTTTGTGAACCGTTTATAAAATGTGAGCAATAAAGTGTTTATCTATCTATCTAATATGTACGTATTTAAAAAAAATATTATATAAGTATGTTTATCAGTTATTTAGTATCCATATTACAGGCTTATGCTTAGTTTAGTGCTGGACGGCGCTATGTGTATGTCAGCGGATATTTATTATTATTTAATATTTTATTAAAAAAGTGATAATGGTGGTCCTTTGACCATTTAAATATATTAATATTAAAAAAATATATATACATTATGTAAGATTATAACAGACATTCTTTGTCGGACAATATGATGAAATCTCGACATCTTAAAACCTGCATAAATCAGCAAGTAGTCCCCCACCATATAAATATCTAAACAGAGTCGTATGCATAGATTTCCCAATACAGGAGATGGGGCAAGCCGCGTTTTTAAGTGCGACAAATGTAAGCTCAACGAGCATACACTGGCTGCCAGTTTACGCTCTGTGAGACGAGTCAAGACGCACGAATATTAGAAGAAATTAACTTTTTTTCCAAAATGCCATCCTGTGCAATTGTAACATGCCATCATCGCAATGAATCAGTAAATTTATCAAGAAATATAATAACTTTTTACAGATAAGAAACAAAAAGAAATTGCGACACTGGGACTGCTACTAAACTTGGCGGCTTGTCCAGTCTAATTGTATATTAGGATGTCTGTGGTCGTACGTCTTATGATTGTATATTTATTTCCAACATGTACTTAAGTGATTTTAAGTTCATCATACACATCAACATAAGTTAAATCTAAATTATTTTGGAGCCCAAATTTGCAACTTATTGTTTAAATAAGTAAGCAAGTGGTTAACTTTCCCGCATTCATAAGTGAAGGAATTATTAATCGGTATTTACGCCAAACTCCTTCCTGATTACAAGTGGGAGATTTACACTCAAGTAATTTGTGTTTACATGAATAACTTAGATTCCATTATATTCATCGTTGTTTTATTGGAACATATAAATTAAGCATGAACAAGCAACATTTCTTACTTAAAATATGAAATGATTATTTTGTTAGTGTAATGTTGGTTTGCATATGGAATTGTTTTTAATAATCCTTAAAGAAAAATTAAACAAAAATCTTTTGTCTTTAATACTCCACTTGTAATTTATTAGGTCATTAATCATAAATTAGTTATACGATAATCAAATCAGCAAGTGGAAGTCGCAGTGTACCTACCGGTCACATTTCTACAATTCGTTTCGTTTTATAATGATACCTAAACAAAAATTATCAGGAATATTGACATACGTGGGCACATCATAAAAAATAAAAATAGAGATAGATTTGAGTACAAAAGGGACCTTAGCTAGGAGTCATTGCACTTACATAATATCGAAAATTCAGTTGCTTGAAACCATTTAAGTTTTTAACTTTTTTATATATTACTTTTATTTATATTAAGTTTTCTTATGTATTCATAGAGATTTTGTAACTCTACAAGGTAAAGTCGTCAAAATTTACTACAACAGACGGTAAATTCTTGATTTACTGCCTCTTATATGCCAGAGACTAAATACTCATTGATTTTATTCATAGCACATAAAATTGATTTATAAAAGCCTCTACGAATGCAGCTAGTTTGTGTCTATAGAAGCGTTTACCTAGAAAATTTAGCCATTCAGCCAAGAAATCCATTTAAAAGGCTTTGCATTAAACTATTTAATTTTCTTATCTTTGTATACCATTCAAGATATTGTTTATAATTCCATCAAATTATTGTCATGATAACAATACTCTTTCCTTTTTTCCAAATAAATTGATTGATCGTACCATTTTCGTCATGATTACCACTTGAATTATATTCAAGATCAGTGAAAAAGCTGAAAATTTTAATTATAACAAGCGTATACTTCCTAGCCTTCACCGCTACTCTTTGCAAGAATAATGCATTTAAATTAATATCTGCCTTCTATAAATCACATTTATATGTTTTATACCACATAATTGATTCTCCTTTATGTTAATGGTTATTATATTATTATTAAAGTAATAAATTACTTAACCTCAAATTTTCCGAAAACGCAAATAAATATTTGATTTTTAACCTTTTTTGAGACCGTGACAATTGAACACAAAATAAAATTTCTGATTTTATGTTATATTTCATGATCGACCAGTTTATTTTACTTATGATTTATAAGTTATATGCCTGACTATGACAGATGCGGTTTTAAAAAAACAATACCTACCTATTAGTTATTAGCTCTGCCAAAACTGCGCTACGCTTATCACTCAAGATGACTGATGTAATCACTTTAAACCAATAATTCGCTAGCCACTTCACGACACAGAGTACAAAATAATTTGATATCAGGCAATTAGATTTACGATTGGTTTGTAATAATAATAATACGTTTATTTATTAATGTGTGTGCGGAGGTATGAGAGTTTGTGTGAATGAGTGAGTGAGGGAAAGGTACAAGCTGTAGCTGAGAGATTGTAATAATTATGTGTTGATAATAAAAAATATATAAACCACGCTACAACCTAGAACCTGTATTGCAAGAGACTATTAAAGTGCCAATTTCAGCAGTGATTCCAATACATATTCAAGCCATTTGAGCCTGAGTCTCTTGTACGTTGTGGATGTTACGTGAATTATCCAAGCGCTAAATTGATTGTACTGCCGATCTGGAATCGGGTCGTATTTATAGACCAACGTAACCATTTAGCGATGCTGCAGAAATCCATCTTTTGCGTGCATAGGTAAATTATGAAGCCAAACCAATTTTCTTATTAGCAAGTTTACAGACTTAAAGAATGATTTGTTTATTCTTACATGTTATTATTGAGAAAAAATATCGTAAAACAACGGACTACCTAGTCTGTGTTTTCTATGGATAATAGTATGTATTTAAAAAAAGAAAAAGTATATCATTATGTTTATTCGTTGTTTAGTACCTACCCATATTTTAGGCTAGATGCTTCTTTTGAGACTAGATGGCGCCTTGATAACTTACTTCAAATTTTCTTCAGATGTAAGTTTCAGCATCCAACTCCATAGATTCCACCCTTTTTCATATAATAAACTCATTGCAAGTAGTACATGTAACTCATAAAGAAGAAAACCCATTTATTCTTTTATCTAATTATAATATTATCAAAGTAGAACATGTCCAATTCCACTCTTCTGCGAAGAATGAATCCATAAACCAATTTTAATATCTTTACTAAAATAAATATTTTACAGATATTCCTTATTGTCATGGAAGGACGCCGGCAAGAAACTCGATAGATAGTGACTATTCATCTGTATTACGATATTGGTTATAGAGTTTTGTTTTTATTCTAACTACAAGTAACTTTAAATAATTCACTACAAAGATTTTGTAGAACACTATGTGCCAAGCAATTCCACTCATCACAGGTAATTATCATATCTGGGGACATGGTAGAGTTTCCGCCAAGACTTGCCTAGTAAAGCGTTAAGGTATACTACCTACCTGAATTCGAAGTTTCGTCATATTTTCAACCATAATAGAATTGGTTTCCAATGAACTATTCATATGCTTAGTATATTATGTCAATAATAAACTCATTAAACAAATGAAGTCTCAATTGAATAGCTCTTTTAAGCTACTTTCTGAAGTGCTAGCAAAGCAGAAATTTAGTATGTAAACTCATTTCAGTATTAAACCAAAAAAAAACACAAAATTATAAATTCCCATCCCCTATAACATGAAGGGGGTGCAATTTCATATGAGATTTTCACCAATTTCATGAACTAGGACATGTAACTTTACACAGAACTATAGACAGTAACTAAAAACATATTCATTAGTACTTAAGAAAAAAATAAACCCTGAAAAAAGAATGCCTATTAAATTACAAAAACAACTGAAATCCCACCAAAATATTTCATGTAAAATGTTGCCAAGACGACCACATGAGGTTTGCTTTGTGAAAACATATCCATGAGATCGGATAACTTTTTAGCAGAGATAAACTTCTGAATCTACACGGCATAACTCTACTGACTCTTACTTCAACAAATTCTACATAGACTATTTAACATTTTACATGAAATATTTTTGTTTGGATTAGTATTTTAAAATATGCAAGAATGATTACTTGTACTGCTAAAGCGAACAGCAACTTTCTTGTATTTATTTAGTGATAAAAATAGACGAAACGTCGAAGAAGAACTTATACAAAGTCTCTTAGGGCATATATTAATAACATATAACGTCTTATATGATTTTATCGCAGTAGTATATAAACAAACTCAAGTGAAATTTTATGAAATAAAAATGAACATAAATTGGTATTAAGTGATCAATAACTTGCGACATGAATAAGCTTTTAACAGCCTCTCTCAACTTTTGGGTGCTTTCATTTTTCTTAAATAATCTACAAGTTGAGTTATAACCGTTTATACTCCATATGAATAGTAAAATGCAAAGGTTTTATAAAGAGATTTATATAAGGTGCCATGTTACTTTTTCATAATAAAGTTAAAAAATATTTGATGACCGAAGAATATAGATTATAATTTTTCAATTGCTAGATATATTTTTTTCTAAAGCCTTTGCGCTTAAGCAAAGCTTCTAGTATGCATACTAGCTAACAAAGAAACAAAAGATTCTTACCATTAATTTTCTTCAACCCGATTACCGAGGGCTATGTTTTTTTAAAATAGATTTATATAATATTGAATCCTTCCCTATTACATTTATAAAAATTATATTAAAATACACTATAACATGCTTTCAACTTTTTTATAATAAAATTCAAGATATCTACCGTTCAAAAAGGGCTATTTACATAAATATATACCCAAGGGAAGTGTAAAGTCGTCTGCGTGCACATTTAAAACTATAATTAAAAACGGCTTAAGGAAATACAGCTTATAATAATATATAGGAAACAAACGCCTTACTACTCGTACAGTAAGCATAACCCTATCACATACAGCCATTCTCTTATCGAAGTAAGTTATGCACAAAGCAGCCCGCTTCATTGATTGTAAATATGCTCTTGGATCGAAGTTAGGTTCGATGTACGAGCGTAGAGCGGGCGAAGGAACGAAGACAAAAGTGTGAAGCTAAGGATCACAAAAAGAAATTGGAAAAAATCATTTATTTACGTACCTACTTAATAGAAAGAAAGAAATTATTATTTTTGCACATCGCAACACAATCATAACAAAAATACAGTAAGAACACACTAAATTACAATTTCATTGTGCTACGACGTCCAAAGTAAATGGACCGACTCAGCATGTGCCATGGTCCGGTGATCAGACCCTGACGCTGATTTTCCGTGAGCCCGAGTGAGTAGGTGCACGGACAAGATCGCTTCAGAATTTTTTATATAATATTTTTACATAATATAAATATTATATAAGTATAACATATAACAATACAAAAAAATGAATGTAAATACGAATACTACGAATATATGTCTATATGGTGGATATAAATAATATTGAGAGAATATAATTACATAAACATCATAATAAAATATACTTATATATGAGTGAGAGTACGTGTAGGTGGTAGATTTTCCACTTGTGTGACGTGACCTTTAACCCATCCTATAAACAGCACATTTATATTTCGACGCCACACCCTGGTTTGCCAAGTCATTTAATGGAATTATGAATATTATGATTAATAATAAAATTCATCAATTCAAATTACATGTTCACATAAAAGAAAATTCAAAATAGATGAAATCAAAATAATAATTGCACTATGTCATCATCAGTAAAAAAATATTAAGTCTAGTTTTGGTAGATTCTGAATTGACGATTATTCATCATCAGCTCATTATACGTCCCCACCGAGGGGCACAAGCCTACCCGTGTATGGTGTATAGGCCTTAGTCGTCCACGCAGGCCCAGTGCAAATGACCGACTTCACGCACAACTTTTAAATCTCTTCGCAGGCGTGCGCAGGTTTCCTCATGATGTT
>PQWD01006794.1:0-47375 GCA_019425675.1 Leucinodes orbonalis | reverse complement strand
TTTGTTTTTTTTTTTTCTTTTTTTGTTTTTTTTTTCTTTTTTATTAGAGAGAGTATTTCGTCTTGCCCTGAATGGGTGCGTCGTGTGGTTCCGACCTCGGGATGGCAATGAAAAGCGATAAAGTGCCTAATATTGGTCGCGTATCTGGATATTACTGGTGGAATTCATATTCTGACCTCATAGGAAGAAGTAAAAGTGTGGTCTCATATTTACTGTCTGTTCATAGTCAGGTATAATCATTGAGCATTTTCCTTACCGTCCTGTACATCTTTGTAACACAAAAAAGTAGCCTAAGTTGGCATACTTGCAAGCCGTTAGTGTCGAGGCATGTGCTCGCCACATTTAAATTGTTCAAGATTCACTTTAAGTCAAAATAGAGCCTTTCTATATTATCTTTCTTTTCAAATATTAGTGACGGTACAAAATCTGGCAAATGTAATATGCGTGGAGTTCATAGCCAATGGAGTGCGGCTCTCCTGCCTTCCGCTGTCTAGGCTTAGGCGTGTGAGCGTCAACGTGACACATGCAAAGGCCTGAATTCGATTACTGAGTCTAGCCCGCGGAATCCAACAGCAGATTTCCTTAAGGGGACTCTATTGTATAAAAGCTGATTCGGATTGCTTATCTCAGCCATTTTAGAGCGAGCAGACTGTCTAATATATTTCGATGCAAACGCAGTAGATTAATGTAATTATTTTACTTGCAGTAGATGTTCGCCGTTTGCGTATATTCTTATTACAGGTCTTCATTTGGGGACAATTGCAAATTATATTGTAGGTAATTATATTGAGGTTTGGTTTATTTTTTGTATAAGTTTCTCATACAATCGAAATCGAAAACGTTTCGTTCGGTATAATCATCTAGATATAATTTATATTGTGCTGTGACTATAAGTCTGACTTAATATACCAATGAATCAAATATTTAAAACAATGTTTTACTTTTAATGCGATCAAAGAAATATACCTTTCCTGTATTAATGTAAATTTTAGTCTTTTATATATTGTCTATACTAGTTCTCTACGTCAACCGAGGAGCGGAGGTCTTACCGTATAAGTGTAGGCTTCGTGCTCTTAAGGCTAGTGGTCTATCGTGGCTCTCCTGACCTCATCTGTACGCAGGTTCAGTGGGATCTGGCCGAGCTTCACGTCCTAACCTTTAAAATTTTTCGAAGCGTTGCGCAGGGTTTCACGGATTTGTTGTTTCCTTTACCTTTTGTAAATTGTATTTTTCGAATAAACGTACATTAATAATCCGAATATATTTTAAATTCATGGTTAGCTTACGTCGATAATTTTAATTAACATCATTTAATCCACCGACGTTAAATGTCTTAAATTTTTGCCAGTTGATTATTGTATCAATTATCTTTACAATCTTAACGTGGGTCGTTTTCTCAATTGATTTGAATAGTGATATTTTGGGTTGAAATCAATTTCATCATTTATTAGAATTTAGGTAATAAGAATAATAAATCTTATAGATAATATTATATTTGATCATGGGAGTGACATAATTTACCGGATAACAAGTTGAAGCGCTATTCGGAAGGTTGAGTTTCATAGTTGCGATAAAACCTCTATGCCCATGATTATCCGTCACATTCAGTTTAGATATGAAAGAGGATAGTCGATTACTGTTTCCCTGCGATCGTATCTTATATTGTAACGGGATGGGCATTAGCCAACTAATGGATGTTTATGTCGGAAAAAGCTATATATATATCTTTTAGATCAGTGTTTACGCAAAAATTTAAGAACATTAGTATATAGCTTCGTTGGAGGTGGCTGTTGGAGCATATCGAGTTCTGTGCGTTTGGAGACTCGTGGTTTCTCGTCATAGCGTAAGCGTTAGTGATCGTCCCTTCGCCTGTATGTGACTTGTGAGCGACTGTCGAGTAGGTCGCTGGTGATGCTGGATGAGTGAAAGTGTGTGGATTCGTGTATTATTCTGGTGCAATTAATTGAGGAGTTTACCAATGATCAGCTAGTGAATCTGCGTATTAGATAATTTTAGTTCTTATTAGCTATTCTAGACTTTGACAATCACTATTGCTTAATATGTGCTGCAAGTTTGATGGTATTAAGTGATGATTATGCGATTATTCATTCAAAATGTTTTCCTAAAAGTTCTTTCAATACACGATGATTTGGATAGCATAGCTGTTGAATCATCGGTTTAATATCTCATTTAAAATTTGCATACGCACAAAAAAGGAACATAATAATGTCATTCTATAACATCTAATAGTCCGTGTGTCGTGGTTTGCCTGCGGTTTTCGCTTTGTTGTACATAGTTCGATCCTGATTATTTAATTTCGGTACGTCCGCTCTTTCTCTGGATCCGATGGCCGTCTGATATTCTGAACATTAATGTGGACTGTGAGGTTCTTGTGGGAAGCGTAACATGATTTCCTGAATGCCTATATTCATTCTAATCGATGTGTTAGTTATAATAGCTGGCGCTTAAGTGGGGCGTGACGTTTGTCGGGAGATATCGGGCAGTTTCTCTAATGTAAAAGCTTCTGGGGTGTGTTCTGTTTTGAATTGGATTTCTCTGTAGAGTGAGTTCTCTGAGTAGTTCTATGGATTCCTTATATTGCCTAATAAATAATTACAACGTTTTTATTGTTTTATGGTAAGTTATACATTAAATCAGATATAATAACCTCTTTTTACATTTATTTCTGTTACTGTAACGCTGCTCGAATGCATGTATTTTTTATTATCGTATTGGTTTATCGTTAATGCATTTCAGCCTCGCCTTAGGTTAAGCGAGATTGTAGATGATTGGTGGTACATAATATCGTTACTCAGTGATTCACTTTCAGTTTACTAATTCATCCAGTTCGTTATTAGCTAAAGGCTAAAGCTTTATATTATGTACGGATTTGTGGATATTTGTTTTTTTAGTGTTATTATTATATTTAAATATAAATTATCTCCTGCTCAAATATTGCTTTTTTGCATTTCCCTTATTACTGTGTTCATAAATATGTTTAGTCATCCAATATATCTATATTTATAGCGCTAATTAAGCATTGAGGTTTAATTTGACTGATCACTGTATATGACCGACTATTTATCGTAAAATTATTGACTGATCTGGTTATTAGAACTAATTCAATATATATGGAAATATGAACATTAAAATATTTTTTATTCAGTTCCCAAAATAAGACTTTCCCGCGCCGTTGTTTCTTAAAATTTGTCGATTTATTTAAATTTTTCCGAGTGATAAATTCAAGGAATTAAATTTATGTGTATTTTAGTTCATCATGGGTAGTATTAACTTAAAGAAGTTGCGAGCAATAATATCTAGTTGTGAAATAAGAATCCCCGAGCGTGTTAACTGTTATAGTAATTTCTAGTATGGAAGATTAATATAATTATTCAAGTTTCTCCAACGTGCTGAAAGATAATGGAACCTGTTGTGTAATATGCAGCTAGTGCCGTCTGGATAACTGCTCTGCATGTCGAACACAGACTCTTGATGTCCGGTGTCCAAATAAGTCCTTTGCACTCTTCTTGGCTCATAACCATCCAGCGTCGAATTATTTAAGCCACTTCTTAAGCTTGCGGAACAATAAATATTATTTATATGATGCTGTATGGAGTACTTTTTTGAGTCCCGGTTTGTTCGTTTTAATATTGCGCGACAAGCATTAGTTTAAGTGCAATAATTTCTGCTTATTGTCAAACATTTATTATATTACTCTTAAGGTACTGACGCGTATAATAAGTGTCTATCATGATAGACTATATTGGTCGTTGACATAATTTCTCACCAATTTTTCACTATTAAATTGTGATTTAGGCATAGCCATATTCTGGGATAACGCAGAAAAATAATTTATTCTTTGGGACCTATTGGACATATTATATCGTATGTTATTGTAAGCTGGGGTTCCGGATAATATTTATTGCCTAAAACACGTAGAATAATCAGGTAAACACTTATAATTGACCAATTTAAATCACTACCAATTCACTAGTTACTTATCTTACACTCGTAACTATTTAATTCAATTACGCACGCACTAAATCCGTAATTATTATCTTACCCTGCACACTATTAACACATTACTACACTTTCCGCACACATATCCTACACGTAAAATAATTCAAGAAATCTTTCACACTGTTATATCACACTTGGACGATCTAGAATTATCGTGTATCAACCGTTCTCTTGTATCGCAAGGTATTTTTTCCGCTTCATTCGCTCTTTTGAGTGAAAGACATCCGGCGCTACTTTTCCGTTCGTGCCCGATTATATTTACCTGTCCGCCGCTTGACAGCTCGAAAGGTTCGACGTTATGTCATATCTACTATTAGGTCGCGAATAATCTAGTAAACTATACTACCACCTTATTGCTATTTGACAATTCGCATGTCATTATCCTCTTTGATGACTGTGCTTGACGTTCACTATTGTCCCATCTAATTAATGACATTTTAATACGTCAATTCGTAACTACTGCCCTCCTCAAGAAATGCTATCGTCCCGAGCATTATTCCATAGAAACTGCGCTAAATCGATCGCACATGAACAATCTTGGATGCTCCTTTCGGGTGTTTTGCGCTATACGGGTACGATGACGTCGTTAATTTTGTTAGAACTCTGGTAGCGGTCATTACCAGTTGCTTGAAGTGGGAGTTACTTCCTCCTGTTGCTTCGGAATGTGGGTTAATGTAGCCATACCAATGAACCTTCTTCTAAATCGTTGAATTGTTACCGTTGCGCATCGTAAATCTCTGTTTTTGGCACTCTTCCGATGACTGCGTTGTTGGGCGTTTGTAATCTGCTTTGCCATCTGTCTACAGATTGTGAGTCCGCCAAGGCGTTCTAATTTTGCTTGCGGCAGTTGAGCGAAGATGGCTTGAGCCACAGGACATAACACTGGGTATAATTCTTCGCACCATATCGACAATTCAGCCGTTTAACAACTTCTCTGATTGGGGTTCTTCGGTCTGTCGCACTGCTTCCACTTCCACCATGGTTCAAGCGTCCTTTAAGCGAGCGGGCGTGTCTTCAAGTCGCCGCTGCTCTCACCTCCGAAATCTCCGTATGCTATTTCTACAAAGGCTGCACCAATATATTCTGGGCAGTATGGCTCTGTTCGATATGCTACGAATCAAGCTCTATATCTCCAATCCCACTTGTTGTAGATTTCTCACCAACGCGCTGACCGTCGTCTTAGCTGAGCGCGGAAACACCATGTTCCAAATGAGCATACTACCGAACCTGGATTCAGTGCTGCACCTTTAACTGTCATATGTCACTCGTTCCAATGAGTTTCATAGAACAGGCAATGCTCGCCCCTTAGGCCGATGTTAGCTGCCGTCAATCTGGGTATTCCGTCAACTGATACATGTTCTTTAACCCTCCGAATGATCTTTGTTACCGAAGACGTTGTCTCCTCAAGGCGCACTTAGGCCTTTTGTGTGTAAGGCGCGCAGACAAAGGAAGTAGCGGAGCTACCGTTCGTGTTGATCTTAGGTCTTCATTTCCTTCTTTGAGGTCGGCAATCTTTCAACGAAAGCTGTTCGTAAGTTGTTTTTCATAATGGCTCGACTTGCTCCTTAATTTTCTTGAAAGCTCCTTCCAAAACTTGGGTATGGATGTCTTTTGATAAGGAGCATTTGTTTCTTCTTGTCGACGAGCCTGCCTCCTTGTAGACTGCAGCTGCGCCTGTATATCCAGCTGTGTTCTCCTGTCGGCGAGCCTGTTCTCCTGGCCGACGTAGCCTGTCCTCCTTATCGCTTTGAGTGCCTGTATACTGTCGAGCGTGTCTTCCCTGAGGCGGCTTGTTCCTCTGACTTGGCGAGCTCTGGTTCCTGTAGCAAGCCATCAATGCAGCCATATCGAAAGTGGAACGCTGTCAGAGGTCGTAGAGGTCCGGCACACCTTCTGTTTGGCAGTCGCTGGCGCCCGATGGAGGCGGCTCTTCAAAACTCCGGTCTCTGTCCATTAGCGCTTGTCGCTGGGCTCTAGTACGAACAACGTCCGTTTTCCTTCGGTAGACAGGCATATATTTATTTCCAACTCTGCACCATAAGATGTTACGAGCTGGGGGTTCCGGATAAATGAGTGCAACAACACAAGAAATAACACGTAACAGCACTTTTTAATTGATCCAAATACTTAAATTCAACACACAGACACTATTAACTTACACTCGTATCTAATTAATCAATTAACGCACTGCCTTAAAAATCCGTAAATTAAATAAGGCGGACGGCTATAACACAGACACTTCCGCACACACACGTAAAAATCAACGATAACTCTTCACACTGTTATATCACACTCGACGACTTAGATATTCTGTCTGTATTCACTCGTCTCTTCTTGTAGTCGCAGGTATTTGCTCTTCATACTCGCCTCTTGAAGTAGAACATCAAGACTTCCGCGCACTCCGTCGGCCCGCCTTATATACCTGTCCGGTGCGCTGAGCTCTGAAGTGTCGACGTCATTCTACCTAAGTTCGCGAATTAGGATCAGAACATACTTATCACTCTTTGCTATTTTTGATGAACATTCGCAATGTCATTACTCTATGGATTGTCTGTGGATCTGACGTCACATAGTGCGCCCAATTTAAGAATTTTAAGATACGTCAATGTCGTACAGTATTTTCTTAGCAGTTGGTGTATTGTCGCAAAAGCATATCATAATTAGACATATTTAAGTATTTAAAAAAAATGTATTTACAAAAGGATACATAGATGCGTATGTATGTGTTTTGGGATATGTTTAAATTTAACTAGTTTGTCATGTATAGACAATAATCAGTCTTAATGCTAGTAAAAAGCTTCCCTTTCCTTGATTCGCTATTTTAGTATGAGAAATAGACGTCTTTTTCAAAAATTTCTGAGGTGTAATATTGCGCAGATTGTGGTATGAATCATAAATTTAGCGAAAAGGGACGATCTCGTATTTGTTCGGGACAGGATGGATAACATGATAACGGGCAGTTCCATTTGGAGTTATGTATGGTATCATAATATATTTTCATTTATCGGTATCTAATAAATCAATTGTTGTATTAAAATTCTGGTTGTGTAGGTGTATTCATGGGAAAGGTCTTGTTTTTGAAGTCACGCGTTGACGAAATTACAATACAAATATAATTTAAAGTTCATAATTAGAACATAATAACAATACTTTATTGCCAAAGTAAACAAACAAAGTGATTCTTTCCTATCATCATCAGCAACAGGTCTTCTTACACGACATGGTTAAGTGAAGTTTGGTTCACTATACTGCCTTCACTATTTTTTTATGTTATTAGTATACAGGACAGCCTGGACGCTTGCCTGATGGTAAGTAATACGCCTGACCATGACAGAGCGGCATTGAAGGAGACCAACAACCGGTAGACAGTCATTATCCTCTATCAATGCCGCACTGTGCCCGTCACCCGAGACAACAGATGTTAAGTCTCTTATACCCGGTAATTTCACTAGGTACAGTGCCCTCATCCCGAAACACAAAAGTGCATAACACTCCTGTTTCACGGGACGATATCTGGCACTGCGGTGGTACCTACTTTAACGTCTCAACATCGAGTCTACCATCTAGTAAATAATAATAGTAGTATGGAAGAGGCCTATGTCCAGCAGAGGATTGTCGTGGTCCGTTAAGTAATCAACAAAATGATTACTGTTTCGTCAATAACCTTTGAAGTCACTGTTAATTCTAGTTAAAATATCCTGTCACTTTCTTCTTCAAAACAATGTGTCAAATCAGTTTTTATCGTATTTTATGTTAAAAATACAATAATATAGAAATAGCTTATGTATTTCACCTAGAATGAACCATTAGTAAAATAAAACGAGAATTCGAAACATTATCGCCAACAAAAAAATGTTACCTGCGAAAAATTTTCGAGCGTCAAATTCCAGGCATATCCTCCAAGGGGGTGCGATTGATAGCAGATGTTGATGGAGGGACATGGAGGTGATAAAAGGTAGGTATCTCGAGTATCGTGTACCTCATTTAAATCAAGGTTAAAAATTATAAGATACCCCTTTGAGCGAGAAGATTCTGTAATAAAAAAAGTCATATGTGTCGTACTCGTAATATCCATTGGTGAGCAAAAAGACGTCATTTCTTCGGTTAATTCTGTCATTACTGTCCGTAATTGTGCTCGTTAAGATACTACCTAAGGCGTAAATGAATATCTGTGTATATTTCAAACGTTATTAGAATCGAACACGATATTTTTACTCAAACGCAACTTACAGAACAAATTGCCAATCGTGTTAGTGTAAAAGCCAAGTTGATTGAAGAAGACAAACCATCGAGTTTGTTGCATCAATTAATTATTTCCAATCCTAAGACTATACGTATAAAAATTACTTACTTTCCAATTGACAGTATCCAGCGCCAATTCGAATGCGTGTTCGAGCGCTCATAAAGATTCACGCGTATAATTATCGTATTTCTGAGGCGCAGGCGTGCCGCGAAAGGGAATGGATGGAGCGACCATAAATTACGCCTGGTGCGAGGGGAGACGAGGCAGATAAGACGCGATGAGCCTAATGACCGATGGTGGGACGACTTGGGGGTCCCTAGTTTTGGCGGCAAGTGAAAACTTAACTTTGGGTTTCTGATACATTTATGCGGATGCCGTAATCCTTGGAATTGTGAGAGGCGTGTGCACATTTAGTCTTGGGGTATGGTAAATCTTTCATAAATGGAATGTAATTTTCTAAATTGATGATGAAATCAGTATAGCTAACGATCGAATTATGAGGGAAATTTTTATTAAACGGTTTTTTGGAAAAGGCTGATTCGATGATATATTTTTTTCTAGTATAAAACCACGCTTTACGATGCTTTCCGATAAAGTTGGTGACATCGTGGATTCAAATAAGCATTCGGCAGTGTTGTTTCTTGTTATCGTTAACTAATTAGAAAATAATGCTTTATTCGTACCATATCGATAATTTGATGCCTTCAAATAGATTTTTATAATTTCGTACTGTCCATGTGAAAATAAATTAAATATCTATGCTTATAGATATAGAGCGCCACTCGATCATATAATTCCAATGAAAAGGACGGAATCAGAAAAATACCGACGCCTATTATTATCAATGTGGGATCGAATCCAACTTTTCCTGAGCCCAGCTCTCAATAACCTCCCAAGTGTACCAGCTTATGACTTGAAAACACGCATTGGACTAGAACAGGTTACTGTCTTGTCCCTAATTCGCTCACAAAAGATAATGATGAACCATACTTGTGTAAGTTTTGTTTATGCGTTTGTTTATTCTTTAAAGAAAATAACCGAGATAAAAAGGGAAAACTTTTTAGAGTATCCATTTTGATTTCAACAAGTCTTTAGTGCCGTTGATTTCTTTATTAGTAGATATCATTATCCGACATCCAATTCTCCAGTCTGGAGGAGCTTATAAGGTAAGCTTGAGTCTAGTTGAGTAAAGAGGATCCAGCCTTTACAGTCGGGGGGTATAGTCCAAAAATGGAAGATACGACTGGATGATAAAGTTGGTATTCTTTTGCATTTTAAAATATATTAAACTACCTTTCAAATTTCAACCTATCTAACAATTGAGAGTAGATATACATTGATGTCTTTACTTACTCCTGTAAGTCACTGAATTGCAATTTGAAATCACACAAAATTCTGATTCAAAATTCACGGTTACTTTTCGATTTACTCGATCTATAGCAAAATAAGGTGTTGTATTGCAATAACTATAGATCAAATTGAGAAATATCGTAAGATATACTATAATTGAAAGGTTTTGTTATTTCACGGTGACATTATCCACCCCCATAATTACGTCACATCTAATTTTATAGAGCTTCAGCCATTGTTGTTGCCTCTCGTGGCTAATCATAAGCGAAGCATTCACAATTTGCATCACACGGCTGGAAGGAAGCATTTCGAACTCAAAATAATTAGGCTCCCATTATGAACGGTTCACGGCTGGTAAAAATGATGCATCATCGGGAAATCCAGACAAAGCTAGACGGAGACAGACGTTCCCTGCGTTATTGGTAGTGCGCGTGCGTTATTCCTCTCTTGGTGTACTGCTCGCACGCACTGCCAGGGATAGCCGTCTCTCTCTCTCCCGGGAGGGCCGATCTATACCCCGCTAGCTACGACTACGGCACGGCACGTTCGCTAGTACGCAGGTTTGTGGCGTTTGACACTAACGTCAGAGCAGCCACTCGGGTACCGGGACGCAACGCGGCCGCTAAAATGTCGCGCGCCGTGCTTTTTATTAGTGTTTTTACCCTATTTTTGGACGTCCTCCATGCTGGGCAGGTAAGATATATGTTTTGATTTAATTCAAGGATCTTTGTAAAGAATTTGAGCAGGTTTGACTCGCCGGGCCACTAAGTCGTAAATCGATTGCGTTCGGTAATGTTTTCACGCGCGACGGTGTAAAATAGTTGCTGGCTGAAAAGAGTCGTTTTAATAGACGGATGCCATAAAAGTTATTATTCGTGTGTCTTTTTCTTTTTAATGTATCCAATGTAGCTAACATGGATTGCGTAATATGTTGTCATTATCTGTAACTTATTTTAGTTTTTTTAGTTTACGCACAACTTAGGTTTATGATGGAGTAATTAATTACGCAAGAGTAGAGCGTGATAATTTTTAATTAATAATGATAATTTTCAAAAAAGAATACAAACATACTTATGTTTTCATTAATTTGACCATTCACCATGGGTGGATTTTTTTAAATGACATGTAAGCAAGCCTTGATTCAGTGATTTCGCTTTAAATTACTTTTTCAGAATAATCTTTCGAACGGTGATATTTACATTCTTCCAATAGCTCTACATCAAATAACCGCAGTATACGATAAACATCTCTTTTATTTAGCTGTAAATCTCCAGGTCCTCAACCATCTACAGAACAATAATTCATACACTTTGTACGGTCACTGTTAGAGTAATAGGGATTTATTACTCTAGCAATGATTTTTCGTAAGCCTTGTTTCTTCAGGAATACTTCTCACACATCCTTGGCTGTAACGTTCCCCTATCCAGGCATTTAGCGGCTACAGCTCCTATCATTTGCAATCCTTTGGTCTTTGTTATCCTTCAACTTATTGCAGAAGGTGCTGGAATCAGGGACCTTTATCAATTTTCGCAATATATCGCTACTTATGCTATAAGGTAGTACTTTTTCTGGGCAAGTTCGCTCCATCTTAGAGCACTAGAATAGTCTGTATAATATAAAAAAAGTTTTTTTTTGTTACACATGTATCATTCCATAAGCAATCGTTTGCGATACCTTTAATTATTTAAATTCAAACTGAGTCTTACAAAAAAGATTTCCCGCATCCAATATCATTTGTATTGCGAAACAAAATGAAAATAATTAGCGTGACATAATTCTTCAATTGCATGGGAATGGGTACCTTTAATTGATTCTGTTCCTTCTAGCGGTAAAGAAAATAAAGCAAATGTACTTATCTGACTAAAAATAATTTCGCATAAACCCCGTGGTTCGGCCGTTTACTTCATTGATCAGCATCGCTCAAGCGGAAACTGCCAGTAAAAGTAGAAATATCGCTTCAAAGAGGAAAATATAAGGACTTACAAAACGCCGCTTTTTGATGTTTACGTAATTAAATAAGCGTCGGATAAAACGATTGAAGTGGAATCATTGCGCATGATTCTTTGCAAAACTTTAAGGTTTTTAAAATTATATTACTGCTTTTACGAACTTTTTGTAAGCAAATCATTTAGGATAGCATTTTTGGAGTAACTTTACAATCCGAAGACCACGTATCGATTATAATAAATGACAAAAGAAAGAAAAGAGCAAAAAATTATTAATACAATGAAAACGGAGAGGTAGTACGCGTTGATTGAATCAATAGTGAAATAAAGTACTTATTTATAAGATTTTTAATGCAAGGATTAGTTAAAAACAAGAACAAAATATGTTAAGACGAGATTTGATATTATAAGGTTAGGTATACTATTAAGGTTTTATAGAAACTAATGTTTGGATTTATAAGATCCTATGGTTATGGTGAAGAAATATATGCGTACGGGTTTATTTTTACAGCTGCAACTGATTATTTACAATCTTTTGTGCATACAAATGCCCAGCGGCCAAGTAAAATGTGAAATATGACTTTGTTTCGTTTTTTCAGTAGCCAATGTTATAAATTTCGCAGCGCTATGCTGACTTACAATTATGCCAAAGTAATAAAATTTGATTGAAATAAAGAAGAAGAAGTTTTTATTAACGGGTAAAAACTTGTTCCGTAAGGTAATCGGATCAAAATGTTATCAAAGGAATTGTTGTAAGCTGTTGCAACGATTCCTTCGTATGAAACATTTTCTCGATTAAGAACTTCTTAATATCATCGCCGATCTTATAGACGAGTCTTTATATTTCAAATACAATACATAGTTGAGAATTGGAATTGGCCGGCACTAGTGTAGGGCCAACTCTAATTTAGAGTCGAGTCACGCTTCTTCGTCCACGGCTTATTGTATCGATTCCGTTTCTCGGTACGATATAATAAATTCATTCTACTCAAAAGCTACGTCAGTCGTTTGATTCAATAATTCATCGGCTGTATGAGTATGGTATGAGTGGTAGTCGATTTCTTATTAGATTAAACTTTTCAGAATTAGGATTTTCTGTCAAATTTTAAATGGATATTGAAACTTTGGCGTGTTTTCTCTTTTGTATATCTGCAGGTTGTAATGCGTTTTGCAAATTAAAAAAACAAAATACCTTCACAAAATTCATAGTCAGCCCGTAGTAAAATAAACCGTAGTTTATAGTACACGGTTGTGTGCTCTTTATTTTACTAGGAGAAACAGTAAACTTTGCTAGTGCCACAACTCTTGCTTAGAGCTTGTGCTCCGCGAAATATGAAAGAAAGTTATTGCTTGTATCCTATTTTATAACATTCTGTTTGCTTTACCATTAACGTTATGAAGGATATCAGTGGATTTAATGTAAGAGCATAAATATAACGCTTAAGTGAATGCAACTAGTAATGCTATTATGTTCATAAATAACTAACCGTCGTCAAGGAGAGAATTAGTATCTAATTCATATTACACGGTAACGTTTTTCGTTTTCATTACAAACAACATGAAGAGCCATACTACAACATAGATTTCAAAATATTCTTAAATTTATGACAGTGTTAGACATCGTCCCGTGAAATAGGGGTGTTATGTGAAGACGGCACTGTAGCTAGTGGAAATTGCTGGATATGAGAGACTGTCATTTCAGGTGACGGGCAGGGGTCAGTGTTGCGGAAATTAATTGCTATCTAGAGTAGATTGTATTCATGGGCAGCCGTCAGTTACTATAGGTGAGTGCTCCGTTCACTTGATATTTAGTAAACTGATGGCAAAAAAAAGCGGTGAGATGAGATTTGCATGTGTTCAAAACTATAGCAAATTAAGGGAAATAGGCTTTTGCACGAGTACTAATACTTACAGATACAATTAATTATATTTATTTTTTTTAAAAAATCATAAAAAAAATAATTTAAAAGCATAAACTTGCTACAATACAACTGCTTGTGTAATACTTAAAGATAAATTTGCTTGCGAAATTGTAAGCCGCCTGAATGTTGTAAATTAGAGTTACTAGATACATTTCATGCTTAGGCAAGCTGTGCCTGAGCTTATTAGACGCAGTTATTCCTTATTTTGTGGATGTGCACTATAAACGTGTAGGCTTTAGCGGTACTAGCATCTTTTCGTAAGAATAAAGACTGGGTTTTTCACAAATTCCTTACGAAATATACAGATGATTCATAGTTGTATTTCTAAAGATATTAATACTTATATAAGGTAAAGGATAAAACTAGTTATTTTCTTAAAACTAAATTAATTTTTTTGATGAAATGTGAACACTGACTTTAATCATTAAAAACATATTTTCCAAAATTCAAATTTGGAAATTTGTTGACGTGATGGTACAATGTATTCCAAGGATGTGAAGAGATGAGAATCATTTGTATTAATCAATGTATTCATCATCATTATTAGGCCCACTGCAGGTCAGGCTTTCGCGCAGAAGATAGCAATAGGGGGATTTTGGGCCATAACCTACCACGCGGGCCATTACACCACATTAACAAATTTGGTTATGACATTTCAATGACTATCCCTCAATGATTCGTTGCATATCTTGAAAAACAGGCTTTTATATTCGTTGTGTGAGATATATTGTAAATGCATACTTAGGTATGTTCCTTGTGAAGTAAGTAACAGTTGGATACTGTTATTAACATTCTCGTTCTAAAATCTAATGTTTTAACTATCTTTTACTGAAACATTAAAAGTGAGAATTCTCTGAAATGAAACTGTTCTTGTTTCTTGATAAGGTTAAAAAGTTTTATGAATGCCTTTACAAAGGGAAAGTGTTTGGTTGAACTTTTCAACATTTAATAACTTGTTATTTCTTTGTGATTCTGGAACATTATTGTCATTATTAATAAATGTTTGGGTCAGGAATGCAAACATTACCCAAGTTTTTTCAATTTAGAGTTTTTGTTTCAATGTTGTTTTATTGTTGAAATAGAATAAAGCATAATGTTTAAATTTTATTGCAATCTTTTCTGTCGTGCTTATAACAATGAATTATATTAGGCTCACTGTTTTCCTCTAATTTTTATTACTTTATTGAAACAATGATTCGAAATTCGTCTTGAGTTATTAAATACTGTAATAAGAATGAGTATGCTAAAATCATTGGAAAAAAATTTTAGTTTCCGATAAAGTGAAATAAAATCAAACGAATGTGTCTTCCAGTGCTTTATCAAGTAATGCTAATAGTATGTAGTGTCATGCGTTCAAGATGAAAATTGATGAGCATAGCACTTAGAACCCAAAATACGACCAAAAAATAAGTTGAAGTATTCTTTCCCGCCTCTGGGGTCACAAATCGGAATAAATGCCAATGTAAAATGTTATCAACGAATGCGTGAGTTGGGGCGTCTTTTGTTTTCATAGAGGTTCAAGTTGCATTAAATTTTCCAACACGTTGAGTGGGTTTTTACGAGAAAAATCCATTATACCCGACGGCCGGGACCGCAGACAACGAAAGGTTCACGAAGAAACATACCATCTGATAAAGGTTAAGTTTTTACGATTTGCGGCCAATGATTGCGTGGATAGAGATTTTGCTATTTCGAGATTTTCATTGGAACATAGCGAGAGAGTACGTATTTTTAATTCTGTAGCGGCATTAAGCTGCAAGTATAAGGATTAAAATAAAATTTCCACTGAAATACCGCGGTTTTATTACCAGTTGCCAGTGTTCTCCTTTCTTTGAGGAGATTTCAGTGGCTTAATAGGGTTGGATTTGTATTGTTTGAAAACGGTTGTGCAGTGGCCTTTGTGGGCGAGATACGCGCGTTTGGGATAAGACGTTTTGTGCCACAACTAGATTAATGGCTGTGCTTTTTATCAACATCAGCTACCTTAACCTTCAGAAACGCCCGCAGCAAGGACAATATCTCGAATGCATTAATCACTAAATACTCATTTTAACATTTGTGAGGCGTCGTAGTTTTTAATTAATGTTTGAAGAATATTGATCTTACATAAATTATTTGATTTGATATGAAATGTGATTTTAATATTACTTATGCATATTTTAAATTTCACTAAATATAAGAAAAAAGTTAAGTGACTAAACTAACCCGTCCATTAGTTTAGCTACGCAAACTGCGGTACCTGAAATAGGTTTAGTTAGTATTGTTAAAGTTTTTTAAATAAGTGCACTCTTCAGAAGTTAGTAGACGTGTATAACTAACTCATGAACCTTAGGAATTTGAGGAGTAATTATAGAGATTCTGAATTAGTATTCTCATGTATACTATAAATACTTAATAGAATAATGATCCTAGGTAGGATCAGAAGTAGCTATTCGTTTTCACATAAAGAAGCTTGTTACTCGTTGAAGTCCGTTATCAATCAAAACCTTACTGCCATTTCAGTGAGGTGGAATCCAAATGGTTTAATTCTGAACTTACTGGAAGTCCATTGTCGCTTAATAGTAGTCTTCGTCCTCCGTCCATAGAGTTATCATCATTCCATTACAGTGCACTCCTACAGACTATAGGAGCATCCACGCGGCGCTCCGATAACTTGTTTATGCTGCATATCGTACTGGTAACTTCGTTGTATTCGCAGTTGGAAAACATACTTTGTTTAAAATTTCATGGTGTCCTACTGGGTGGCTATTTGAACATTTTGCTGTTTTAAGTGATGCTATTGTAGCCTATTTTAGGAATACGACATTTGTCAACTTTGAGTTTTTAGTAAATAACTTAGTCCCGAAACATTTTTAATGTACTTACTTGTAATTAACTTAACTACTGATGATAGCTGGCTATGACATGTATATTATGTATCATATCATCCTTATATGTCATAGTGATGTTACTGATAAAGGTTAACGAATAAACTCGTGTATTTTACTATCTTAAATTTATGTTTGTAGTTTTTTATAGAAGATATAACCTGAGCTTTCTATGTCGATTACATTTACCCAAAGTTACCTAAACTGTCCGTACTTAGAAACTATTGATTATACCGAATGATAACTATCGAGTACTTAGCATTCGATTAAAGTACTTACATATAACGGGTTAGCTCACGACCCATCATGAACTTCATATTTATGTGCCAGACGCATTCGCAGAACTTCTAACCCGATTTATCCCTTCGAGAACTTTCCATTAAAAGCTTCCTAGTTTGAATTATGTTTATGTCCGAATAATGGTCTTTTGATTGCAACTATTAATTTATGGAGGTTATTGTTTGTGGTAGTGCAAAACAAATGAGGTATATTACGAATAATGGAATTAGAAATATCTATATGAATATATAAGTTTTTATTATCTTTAGGCATTTGGTTTGTTATAGGATGTAGCTCCTATTTTTTTGGCATTTTAAAATGATTTTACATCAGAGACAGTAAAAAGATTCAAATATAAGTAGTACGTGGTAGTATTAACCCCCGTAAAGTTAAAGATTAGTCTTAGTTAAGTACTTATGGGATAAAATGTACTACAAGGAAACTTGGTAGTAAATGTAAGTGCTTTTATAAAATTTAGAAGAAACGCTCCTTTGGAATTTAATCCCTAGTCTCAAGATGGCGAGGTTACTACGCCTAAGCCTTTGCAGAAAGTTAGGCCACAAAAGTAGCGATTTTTTTCTCTTATAAAGTGTATCTTACAATCTTGTAAGGGCATCTTACAATAGTGTAATCTGAGCAGTGGCGTGCTCTCCATAAATGCAAATAAGCAGTGCATACCTTGTGCGTCCAGATCACCACAAAAACCCCAAAGTATTTAAAGATTCTCACTGATTTGAAACCACAGGCGATCTGCTGTCATCAACAGCACTCAATTTGACAAAAATACAAATTATAATTATTTATTGTTTTGCGATTAATTTCACTCAACTTGCATACCGTACTCAATCTCTGTGCACGCCACTGCAGATGAGTACCTTAATACGTCAGCAGTTGTCTTATAGCCATTATCTTGCCAATATAATGCTAACTTTAGTTATTTTTCATGATTATATATTTGATGCTACAGCGTTTGCCACCTTGTCATTACTTACTTTATTCTATACTTATAAAACAAATACATATTAACTACATTTTTGGGTAACATGACCTCAATAATAGTTTTGTAGAGGCGCAGAACTCAAATAATCTGTTCCGGTTTTGTTTGTATATAATTCCTTTTAGTGCATTCTTCCGATTTGTATATAGTTGACTATGTATAGTTTCACCATTTTACGGTAGTGTTTTTGTCATCTGTTAATTAAATAAGGCTTTTTTTATTATTTTTAACAACCGCTTACAACTCAGGCTGGGCTTTGATGATGTAGCACTGTACTCTGTAATACGCAGATAATTTAAATAATGTAGCTTCGCGTCTTTTATGAAGACTTGTCAGTAAGAAGCACATAAGCTCGCGTTACACCGCCTACTTAGTGGCGCCAACTCAAAGCGTCTCAGAGGAACTGCCGCTACAAGTGTGTATATAACAGTCTTTTGTCAGACAAGAATGGAGCGTCTTGTGAGGACGCAATGCACACATACCCCTCCACACTATTTTTAATCTCGCCTTTCCGCTACGACATTGATGTTAAATAAGTTTTATGCGACATGGTACCTACTTACTTGCACGGACTTGGTAGTGTTACGGGCTTTAAGTGATGTATAACTTTTATACGTATAAGGGGTAGATGGGGAAAACGTTTGGGACCTAAGCGGTTGGCTTCACCTATCATGCTATATTCTGCCCAATAGCGTACGTTGACTGCAATTTACCGTTTTTTTATAATGAGCTTTAATATCTTTCTATATATAGGCTAGATAGGGAAAGGATGAGGGTTCTTATTCTTTCCAATAATGAATTTCGTTTTGCTAAAGCCCTATACTATACAATTGATTAATTATGCTTAGAAAAAGTGAATTGCTTTGTGAGGTAACACTAATAAAACGTCAATATTCGACAATGATAAAGGGTTTCATTTATTCAACTAGGATGGTATTTTGGGAATTATATATTTGACTAGAAGGCAAAATTACATTTACAATTTATACATGTATAACCGTGTCTCTGAAAAATTACAATAAAAATGGCAGCATAAAGGAAATTGAAGTTCTCAACATCAAATCCCCAGGATTCGTAAGCAAAACATTAACTCATACTCAACATACTCAACAGGCCAAACCACTGAAGCGCTTTTTTTTTCAAAGCATCAAAACTCATATTTTTAGTTTAGTATTTTAATCGTTTTTTATTATATTTTTTGACGTTCATAAGTGTTTTTTGTAAGCCTAATTTGAAATAAATGTTTTTGACTTTGACATACGATACTATAAAATAATACGCATGTATTCAAAATACAAATCTAAGTACTTTTGTTACTGTCTGAATACTAAATTTAAAAAACACTTGATATAATTGCTTCTTATTCGTAAATGATATCGCCTTGCATCGTGTGTCATGCACATATGTGGAAAGTCAAGTTAAAAATACAATAATCATACGTTATAAAAGGATGTTGATTAACCTGTTCGGACTACATTTGCTTAAGACGTGTACTGGCAACATTCCGAGGATTGCAGGATTTAGAGAATGGGTTATTATATTAGGGTTGTCTACTTTTAGTTAATAATAGAAATACATATTTTAAGTTTTATAAAAACAGAAACGTTTTAAAAATCCATTTACTCGTGTATTGACAATGAGGATACTTAGTTATTTTTTCCCTTTTTTATGTTATAAGTAAACGGGACGGTCAGTGCACTCACCTTGTGGTGATACGCCTGACCATGACAGATGCAGTGTCGAAAAATAATAATAACAGAAGGTTGTGTTTTCCGCCAACACCAACAAGGTTGTATTTTCAACCGAGACGACAGGCGCTAAGTCTCGAATACCTGGTAATTTCACTAGCTACAGTGCCTTCATCTCAAAACACAGAAGTGCATAACACTTCTATTTTACGGGATGATATCTGGCACTGTGGTGGTAGCCTACCTAGACGAACGAGTACTGAATGCGGAGTAATGATACTTTAACTGAATGCGGAGAAATGATACTTTTACTTTTACTGAATTTATCATTGCTCCAATGATAAATTCCGATATTTTTTTTAAATAAACAAACCCAATAAGTTTAATGAAATTTTCGGCAAGGCACAATCGATGGAACATACGGTAAACGGATAAAAATAAAAAAAAACAATACCAATACCAACAAACGGTTTCTATGAATTTCTAAACCTCAATCGTGTTGTCGAAAGAAATTTCAACATCAGCAATAAACACTCCACTCCACTCTTAGCTCTCTTTGCTTTTGTATAGTTGATTTGTATCAATTGTTTTGACGACCCTGATGAGAATCGCCGTCGCACCGGCCCGGTATCCCACGGGGATAGCTTGCCACCTGTTGCCGGGACTTTTTGCTCGTTGCCGGCAACGGTACATGGTGTAATTGCAAGCATATAGAATAAAGATACTTACATTAACACACTTTAATGAACCTTAATGCAGGACTTTCACCGAAAAATCTTGAGAGAGCCCATTTACAGTAAGAAGTCTATGGCCATGGCCAAAACTGGGTGGAATTCACCAACTGTCCTCAATTATGAATGATGGAGTTCATGAAATTAGTCACCAGTATGAGTTCCTCAGAATTAAAGAAATGTTTATATAGCATTAAAGAATATTTGAACTATAAGTGAAAAAAGGTTTTTATGTTATAACATAAATTAAAATGTAGAGACTTTTGTGCTGCACCTATACTGTGCTTTGTGTTTATCGCAATAAACGATCAAGTGAACTATTTGTTTAACTGGGCTCCTTGGACGATTAACCTGCACCAAATATCAGGTACCACACACACGCATCTCCCATACCTGAAAAGCAGGAACTACATAAACACAGTAGACAATAAGATCCGTTTTTTGTTACCTTGGTTTCATGTACAATAAAACTTATTTCTTTCTGTCATATACTTTCTTTTCATTTCTATACTTGTACCTGCCCTTGTTTGAAATTCCGAATGAAAAGTGAGACAGACAGATAGAACTGAACATTTGTGATCACAATTTTTCATTTCAAATCCTGCCACATAGAAATGTCTTTTCGAATTTCTGAAATTATAGTATGTGCTTTTATTCGACACACTTCCGGTGAAGGAAAACACCGCGAGGAAACCAGTGCATGCCTACGAAGAGGTTTAAAGGTTGAGCTTAAAGTCGACCAATCCGCACTGGGCCCGCATGGACAACTATAACCCTTTACGGGTAGGCTCGTGCTCCTCTGTGGGTTGAATAAGCTAATGATGATATCTACAAAGAATGAAATTACTGCAGTATTGAAAAACAGATTAATATTCGAGAAAAACGTACAATAAAACCTAAGAAACTCAATTCAATGCAAAAGTATAAAGCTCGATAATGGCTGTTATGTACTCCGTAGGCCGCAACTGCGTCAAAGGCACAAAATGCCCAATGGACCGGCAAATAGGCCCTTCTGCTCCAGTTGCCATGGCAACGGACCTAGACACTGATAGCCCGACCCTCCGAGCGGATAAACTAATCTCGTACGTTTTATTCCAAGGCACACTCCGTGAAAAATGAATTCTGAGGTTCTAACCTCTTCAACGAGACTAAATTGAGGTTGAATAATTCAGGGCTTTACTTATTCTGTGTAATTCGAGGTGAGGCTGCCTTTGTCGTTATTGAGTTTTGTAGGAGGATCTCGGGATGGGAGGTGGATTTTTTGCTTTGTCATAGTTTTATTATATTATGTATTATATTGAATAGTACAAAGTTAATAACGCACTCTCTTTAACAATTGTTGATAAAGGTAAATTAAATTAAATTTTCATTTTCATGTTGCTAAGTTACAATCAAAGATGCTCATTATAAGTTCCTTGCCTACTGCATGAGTAACTAACATAATATAGGACAATAAGACTACATAACTCAGCTTTAACAGCCTCAAACACACATTATATTTTCGGTCTTAGACTTAGCATTAATAAAGACATAAGTTAATTTAAATGACTCTGATCATATATATATAAAGTATCATAATCAGAAAACACGAACGTATGTTATATAATTCTGTCCGTATTCTGTAAACACTTTATACACCAGTCACTCGCTAATGAAAGGCATGCTAGTTCTATGTTTCTTAACAGAATGTGATCTTCATTCACATTAAACTATCTTTACAAATAGTGCCAATTACATACGAAATACAAAGTGTTCTTCATGGTAGGCGTTAGTTCTCCTAATGAAATATCCTAAAAGCTTTTACCGCTTCCGTGTAGCAGTCCTCTCTTTCAACGTTCACAATCATGAAGGTTTGAGTGGGTTTCAATGAAAGCTGCTACTCAATTAACACGTATTGAGAAAAATCCTTAATCCAGAATGTTTTGCCGTTTCCGTAAACTTCAACTATCATCAATAGATCCATTACAGTGATAGTGAGTTTTGTGTTTAATGAATTTAAATGTATTGTTTATAGCAGAGGTTTTATGCAATGCAGTATTATTTTCAAGATTCGATACATGTATTTTTTTATCCCCATTTTTTTAGTTATCAGAGGATATTTAAAAAGAGAGATAAATAATTTTAAAATAAGAATATGTCACTTTCTAATTAAGGCTTTACGGCCAGCTTATTATGGTGACTTTCAATTATTTTTCTATTATGATCCATGTTTAACCATTTGTAAGAACAAATTGAATTTAGGATACGCTCTTTTCCTTATACAGATAAAGGGTCTTCTCCAATGGAAAAAAGGTAATTCATTACATAATAAGATACGTCGATAGATAATTCTTTATTTGACACAGAAAATGTTTCATAATAAAAATAAAATAAGTAAATTTAAAGTGGTTATATATTAAGCGTTAGGTTAACTTTCATTTTAATGCTGTTACAAATCACTGGACTCACGCAGGACACCAATCTTCTATTTATGATGCAGACGGGGTCAAAGTGTCTGGGCTATGTGGCTGTAAAGTTTACACTAAACCTTAATTAAAATCCGTGACATGTAAAGGGTGTGGACCTTAAACCTGTATACTTCTTTTCCACGAGTTTAGTTTTCATAACACGACAAAACCATATCTTATTTGAGAGAATCTAATTACGTGTTTTTTGACGTATATAAATTTTGATAAAAGTAACATTTTAAACGAATAGATTCGATATCAATCTTAAATAAACAATAAACTTTGTGATTCTAAGGTAACTGTGAAATATAAATACACATATAAAATATTATAAAACCTACACAACGTAAAATATCTGGTGTGCGAGAAAGAAAGAAGAAGTCGATCGGAAATAACTTTCTAAGTTTTTTCATTTACTATTTGAAATTCTGTCTGATTTGTTTGATTGTTGAAAAAGAAAATGATTTCGTGCTTCCCATTGCACGTAAAATCCTCAGCCCTGACAGTGGTACAGCTAGCAGTCGTTATATAAAAGCGTGTCTGAAGTTTAAATGCAGTTAGAAATACGGATACTTGTGTTAGTTTGATTTAACTATTCAATGACCTTAATACTCTCAGCAAGAAGGGTATTATAAAGATAGAAGATTTTTTGCAGTTGATAACATATGTAGGTTTTGAATTTTTCTACCTCTCAAGATTTGAAGAAAATCGGTTCATTTCTTTTATTATATCACTCTTATACTTTGTTACTAACAGCATTTTGTTTTTGACGAGTGTTGTGATGAGGGAAATAATTTTTTTGCTGTTGCCTTTTCGTGTCAAACAACTTTATTCAATTCAGCGTATTTTCAAAATGTCGTGCCTTTCTAAAGCTTTAACGTAGATCTGTCACGTGATTTGACTCTACCTATATCTAAAATTTAAGCCACGCCTTCAAATCCAGATATCTATTGTACTAGAAATGGATGAAGTCAAAGTTTGGACTGGATTCAGAGGTCAGCCTTTGACCGTAGCCAACGGCTTAATGAACTCTGAAACTTTACATCGAAACTGACTAAATTTTCAATACCAACTTTATGGACTGGGACCCGTACGATTTATGAGGAAATTCAATTTCCCGTTGATGATGACAAAATTAATTCATTTGTAATATATTTATTCTAAATATATGTCTACTCGTACATTTATCTATCTAAGAAAATGTATTAAATCTAGGAGTTAGATACGTGGCGGGATTTGAATCTGCATGCACCGGATCGAAAGGCAACAGTCCACATCAATGAGCCACCCATGCATTACCCATAATCTAAACACTTGGCAAGGATGTTGGAGATAACTATACCTGTAAAAGGTTAAGTTGAATGGTAGAGCGTTGCGCAACACTTAACCAATGGTGTAAAAAGTATAATGAAAATGAAAAGTGTTTATTCAGTTTAGGTCCTTACAGAACACTTCTGAAAGTTAAATGAAGCTACCACTGGTTCGGGAGGTAACTTTCCACTGAGAAGAAACCAGCAAGAAACTCGCAGTCACTCTTTTCAAAAAAATGTGTGTACTGTATGTCGTACAGAATCATGTGTTATCAAAATAATTATTTAAAGCGAATTATATTCACAATTTTTATCATATTAAGTATTGGTAAAAATATAATAATCTACAAAAGTATTAAGCAGTTAAGTATTATATAAATCTAAATAGATGATAACAACAAAAGAAAAGAAAAACAACAAAAGTAGTGCAGGCGTGGAGATCAACATGTCCATGAGTTTTTATCACTTATACTCGTATAATCTTCGATACTATAGTAACCTTTTTTCATTAAAATCGACTTTACATGAGACTTAAACTTATGCAGGGGTAAATCAATTATATTTTGTGGTAGCTTATTAAATATTTTAATGCTTAGTCCCACAAATGAGTTCCCGACCTTATGCAATCTGAGATTTGGAACGGCAAGTTTGTGTTTGTTTCTAGTGTTCAAACTGTGATTATCTGACTTATTGAAAATACATGTAAATTTTTGTGTACATAGATAACGCAGTCTAGAATGTACTGAGACGGTAATGTTAAAATATTTATTTGTTTAAATAATTCCCTTAGTGAGTCACGTGATTTAAGGCCGTATATGGCACGGATGGCTCTTTTCTGCAATACAAAAATTGTTGGTAGATATAGATTCGTGATATGCTCACAAAACAACTGAAAAAAGTGTTCCGAATGCAGCGTATATTTACCTAAACAAAGAGCCTACAACTGTATTTTCTTTGGCGGTTCGTTTATGAGGCACGGGTGGCGTATCTACCTTTATACATATACAGATATAATCATTGCACGTAACGCGGGAACAGTCAACATTCGTTGTCTGTGGTTTTCTTACCTTCCCTCACCAAACTACATTATTAATTATGTTATGCTATAACCAATTATAATAAAAGTATTAAAATACTTGCCACAAAACATTATGCAACCTAAAAAAGATAGAGACCAGTCGTTGTTCTCCTAACGCAAACGTTGTTTCGCGTTGATATAGCAGTAGGTAATAACTTAACCGGTGTTTCCAATTCAAGACACATCCCTAATATCGATATAGTAGATGTATGGGGGCATATAAACACGTCGCCAGTAGAGCACTGGAGCGTATCGACCACAATGCTTCGTTTCCTGTGCCCACCCGTTCGTCAATACAATACTGTCTCTGTATATACTTATGTGCACGTAGTGGTGGGTGTTATATCGATATCGACATTTAATATTCTTCGTTCTCTTTTTATTATTTAAATCTTAATTTAGTAACATAATTATAAATATTTTTCTTAGACATTTGATTTATGCTCCTGTATGAGAAATAGATTGATAAAAGAATTTATTTTGAACATTTTAATGAGTATAAATACATGCTTGCATATATATTCATACACATCCGCATATATACGGGTGATGTATGAAATAAATGTACCAAGATTTAATGGTATTTAAGTACATGGCCTTCATTTTACTTTAAAATATGCAGAAAACTTACATACAAATCGTTCTCGTATATCAAAAGTGCACGTAATAATAATTGATATCGACAAACTACCACACACATGTCTTAGTGTCGCCATGTGTCGACCCGGTTACCATGCAGAGGCCTTGACTCAAACGATTGCCTCCGTCAGCAGTCCTCAATGATTTGAATATCATGGCCGGAACAAACGGTCAGCTAACCTTTTTCTAATATGCAATAAAATAGTGAAAAAGTTACATATTTCGTTCACCTAAACCCAATATAAATAGTATTATTTAAATCCAATCTGTAATGTATTTTGGATATAACTGAAATCGTGTTGTGTTCGTATCGACCTAATTGAACTTTTTCACCACTAAAAATACGGAACGGAGTCGTAAGTCCTGAAAGTTAATGCTTGAAATTACTTTCTACGTTCTATTTATTAATTTTCTAGATTAAATCACGTCGCATGTAATTCATTTCTCTGTATAGTTTTAATATGAGTGACGTGTACAATTTTATATAGTTATCTTAATTAACTGATCTTGAATTATAAGCATTAGGGTTCAAAATTGAATACAATCACTGGCCACAAACTCTGATGCATATCCATTTATTTATATTATTTTAATCCATTGACTTTCACACAGTATAATCTAGCCACAATTGAAGCACGGAGCATGTACTATGGGTATGAAACAATGGTAGTGCCTGCACGGGGTTTGAACTTGGTACTCCTGATGTAGTGGACGTCTCGAGCTTTACACCACATAAGTCGTCACGTTATTACTAATTAAAAAAATAGTACATTTGGGATTTTTTCCAGACTTACACTCAATTTGTTAAAAGTAACAATACATACCTATGTACGAATGCAAACTGAATATTGTAATCATAACACTTGTATGCGATGATTATTACTGGGTGCCGGGTGTTTGTTTGCTGAATAAATACTCGAATGAGCACGTTCGTATTAGTCGATTGTGATTATCGATTCCTCGTAGGTATCGACTCGCAATCAAACTAATTGGACAAATGGTATTCGATGATATTACGAAAATTCGCTGTTACTGTGAAATTGGTTGTCGGGAAATGTATGCATATCCAACCAACCATTATACATAATCACCAATATAATTTATGCATATTTTTTAATTTTAATGTCGCGGTATCTCTTCTATTTTTATTTCGTTCATTGTAACGAATACAATGAACTGTTGTGCTTCGAATAGGATTTAACCAGCTTTTTACATTCCAGCATGGCTATGTTGAGAATGGGCCAAACCCGACCACGCGAGCCCAATTTGGATAGGATAGTTCATGGTCCCATTGATTATATCTTATTACAAAGCACAGTATGAGCACTTTTTTAGTTGTACAGCAATGTTTTGATTAATCTTCAGCAAGGGAAATGTTTGCCACCCCTTTCTGCCGTATAACCAACGGTTGTGGATTACTGTGTCTGCGTTGTGTGCGATCATAATTTAATGTCAGGAACAGCGGCCGTGCGGTTGGCCTAAGCCAGGTGTCGGAAACCTTTGCTACGATATAAGTTAAACATGTTGCTTGGTTATTCTTTGTAAGCCAGTGCTAGAATGTTCTCGCAAAAGTTCCCTTTGAGGTGTTTTCGTGGCTTACGCTGCGTGGGAACGTCGGTTAATTTCGTGTATTAAAAGATGAAATATAACAACAACCGTCTTTTACGTTTTCCTGGAAGAGGGGAGGTTCTAGTAATTTCATCGGTACAGTAACTCTCGTTTACTGTACTGGCGAAGGTGATCACTTTTCCACCAGGTTTCTCTCTTATTCGTTTTCTTCCTATAACAAAACAACATTACGAAATAGTCTAGTTTAATAGTGGACTATGCAATTATATGGTAGACCAGTGGAGCCTTTACTTTTTTGTTCAATTTAATATTTCATAATATTGAAGAAACTAAGTTCCATCTTCAGACATAACTTTCCTTCAAGAATACATCATCTCAACGCATTGTCATTTCAATTATAATTATTATCAAGTGAGTGAATTGGTCTACCATTTCACTTAATCTAAAAAAATAGTTTCAGTTTCAGTTCTTTTCATTCAGTTGATAAAAATGATGATTTACTTAGCTTTTACATTTATTATTCCGTGACAACATAGTAACAAACGTAAAGCTTGTTTGAAATGTTTGTGTATGCGCTATTGTGGAAGCCATGCGTTATACACTTTCAGGAGAAATAGCCATGTAAATCCTGGAGATCCGTAATTCCAGCATTATATGTCAGGACATACTTAGCGTACACATGTTCTGTATTTCAAGCGACCCGCTTCTGTGTTGTAGATTATTTGCTAATGAACATTTCCCAAGTTAAATCAACCCTTATACCGTTGACTGACTGTTTTAAACGAGACGCAGGTTCAGGTTAATTGACCTGTCAAGTAGGGAGATTATTTACAAGAAACAAAGGGGTTATCTTTAAAGCTCTTCAAAGTCTCGAAAATTCCTTGTGTAAGAGATTATTTTGTGTGTTCGAGAGTTAGTTTCGCAAAATGGGGGAGACCTATGTCCAGCAGTGGACTGCGATAGGTTGAATAGGAGAGTTAGTTTTTATGTATGAAACAAAAAAAATGCTTTTTTGTGGATTTGAACGCCAAATAGCGCCCTCTGCAAACAAGAATTACATAGTGTCGACATATGCCACAATACCATACAAAATGCATAGATATATTTCGTTTTGACACATTGAAAAAAATAAACAGTTCACAATAGGGATGTGGATCTGTCGATCCACATCTCTATTACTTGATAACGAAGATGAGCCTACCAGAAGACATACGTCACAAACAATACATTCTCCCTTTTACCTCAAATAGGTCAAAGGTTTTGTAACTTGCATCAAAATAATACTGCTCTATAACATTACAAGTAGGCACCCCAAATGCCGTTATGTGTAAAATTGCAAAAAAGTTAGTGTTAATTAATTAAAAGTCGTCCAACTGGAAACAAAGCGTCGAAAGCCGCGTCTGCTATTTTAAAAATGTTAGTGTCATATTTCGTGAGAGCTTTTGAGAATTTAAATAAAAAATTCAGTACGTATGTGTCGAATTCAACGCGACTAGTCTGGATTATGGTAGCGGTAAAGGTCTGTATTATTTTAGGTATTTACATTTGAATATGCCGTATTGGATTAAATGTATCTATTTTACATAATATTAAAAGCTTTTACGTAGATTTCAATGGTACTACTTATATTTCAGCATATATTAAGCACCTGTTTATCAATACAGACAGATTGATGACTTGATTTCTATATACATCAAGGTACCTATTCGCTCAGTACGCATCTCTCAATTATTTAGGGTGCCAAGAACCAACAACAATGTGGCCAAAAATTCCCCTTTGTTAAGGATGATGCGATTCTATAATAATCATTGCTCTCACACTGACACTCTCTCAATCTTTAACTGTTCATTATGTTCATTTAAAAAATCTATTGTGTAAGTGTAATTCATGTCAATCATTTTTCGCTGTTCCGTTCATCTTTGCATGTTTGCTATTATTTGTTAAAAATGCTGTGTACAATCTGTAATTGGATATAAATTTAAAAAGTTATGTCTTATGCTGTATTACGGATGATTTAGTTTATATTCTGTTGTTGTACCTTATAAAAAAATACAATAAATTTAATTTGTATGTATCCACAAAAAAATTGATAAGTATGTTTATTTTTTTGGTACTCATAGTAAAAGCTCTACTCTTAAATAAGGACTAGATGGTGTTGCTTGAATATGGGTGCATGAGTTTATATTTATTTATATGTATGTGTGTTTATTATGGAACTAAGGACCTATAAGGTATACTGAAAGACTGTTACAAACTGTGACGTGCACAGAGATTATGAGTAGGGTATGCAAAATGAGTGACACGAGTCACAAAAACAAAAAAGAAGAAATTTTTGTCTAATTGAGTGCTTTTGATGACAGCAGATCATCTTTCGTTTCAAATCTGTAGGGAATGTGCGAATAAGTAGGAATCATTTAATATTTTGGTGATTTTCCGGGTTGTCTGGACGCACAGGGTAAGCACTGCTTATCTGTATATCTTATATATGGAGTGCACACCACTGACTACAATATATAAGACATTAACCCTCAGGTAACTTGCTTCCTCTGTGAGTATACTGTATTCTGATGTAGACCACTCCACTCTGTGCATTAATAACGAACCATCAAACGACTTGGAGCCTTTCCGGCAAAGAGTAGTTTGGGCCAGTATGCATTCTAATGTGTTTACATTTACAAATCGCCTTTTACAGCTTTTTTGACTGTATGACACACGACGGAGTTAACTAAAAGGTAAAAATTCAGTATTTTTTAAGATACGTTTTCCATGGGACGCGTTTCTTTTTAATACAAATAATTCTCACGATAAGTACACCCGTAAATAAAGTCAAAGTCAAAATCCATTTATTTAAATAAGGCTTACAAAAAGCACTTATGAACGACATTAAATATACAAAAATATATTAATAGCAATTAAAATCATCATCATCAGCTCATTAAACGTCCCCACCGAGGGGCACAAGCCTACCCGTATAGGGTGATTAGGCCTTAGTCGTCCACGCGGGTTGAACGACTTCACGCACAACCTTTGAATCTCTTCGCAGGCGTGCGCAGGTTTCCTCACGAAGTTTTCGTTCACCGTAAGCAATAAAAATACTAAACTAAAAATATGAATTTTGATGGTAGTAAAAAGCGCTTAACTCCCGGTTCATGAGACATCAGCATTCAAATGTCAGCCCAGTATTGAGCATAATGCCAGTAATTAATAAGAACATAACCGAGTAACACGGGTCTTAATTGGAAGCGATCTATTTGTTACTCAGGAACGGAGGTTTTGATTACTTTCCCTCCTTAACCGTGTTCTTAAATTGCTCACTGAGGATTGTGGTCTTTGCAGACCACAGTGAATCTTTGCAATTATATGGCCTAGAAAAGTGGGGTTCGGTTTATTTTCTTACAGCTGACTTATTTTTCTGTACGTCACTACAAAATGTTTTGCATCCATGAAATAAATATTCACAATTACATGAGTGGCAATTTGTTGTGGTGATACTAATTAACGAGCTACTTATTTCGTTAACTAAGAGGTTGTATTCGTTTTTAAAATTAAAATATATTTAACTTCACCGATTTGACCTGGTCTTTTCGGCTGAGATCCCTAATGACACAACATTGTCTTGCCTAAAAACATTAAATATTTATTTATAAAAAAACGGAAATGCTTAGTAAGGAAACAAATGCATTCAATGTGTATAGCATCTAGCGTGTAGGTATACATCGGCGAGTTCCAGCGGTCAGCAAATACCCGTAGGATGCTGGTATAGCAAGCGTGCAGTCTTTTAAAAATAGACGCGCAGCGTATATGAATGATAATAAACAAAAAAACATTCACATGTCTTTCCGAAAACATTATGAAAGCACTGCCATGACGAGGCAGGCCGAACAAATTCTAAACACAATTTTATTAGATACACAGTGTTCCGTACACTCGCTGGGTATGCTTCACCCATAGTCCCTGTTTCTTTGTACAACCTTTGGTGTCCACTGTTGGTCATATCTCTTCGAATTTGCGCCAGATATCCTGGTGGTACGATTTCCTCATCCAGTCTCTAGTGGCTTTCGCAAGTCTATCTTCGGTGGCCGGAGACTGCAGCCGTTCAAATTGCACTTATTAAAGTGTCTGTCTAACCTGGTCACTATCAAATAGTTTTATTGTAATCGTTGTAATAAAGTAATTATTTCTTCAGTACGTATTGAATGACAATTAAAATTTACCTTCAAAGATAACATTTACCTTTATTAGGTTGTAGAAATTTTCTCCTTCCTTAGAGGGCAGCCAACCCAATGTTCAGGTTTATTACAAATGGCGAGCAAAGAAATAGACCATATCCTTGTTTCTGTTTACCCAATTTGCAAATGTAAAGAGTAATTTCGGATTCCAAAGGACCACTGAAGGTACGGAGAACCTTTGAGGTGCCAGCTATAACACGAAGCTGTGTATATATTTACATTCGTTATCCCAAATTCAGGACCTTATCAAATATGTCGAAGGAGGTTGAGATCCATTTGCCTTATAAATAGTGTAAATGAAACACATAATGCATGCCCTGGCCGTGGTCGGCGTTTAGTCATGTATGCAGGAATTGAGTATTCATGGGTAAATCGTAATGTATTGGACTGTATAAATGCGAGTACTAGTAGCATTAAAGTATGCATGGTTCACCGAATTGACGAAAATAATACTCAGATTACATATCATCTAGACAAAAATATTCGTAAAAAAATGTTAATGTAATTTGTCACTAAATGACAAACTTTTTTAACCAATATTGTTACGAAGTTGAAATGAGTGACAGTCGAGATTTTCTTGCAGACATATCTCGAAGACTTAAGTTTCAGTTTGTGATGAAGTAGACTTTATCCGAGCCTATGGTAGATTTCTAAGAAATATGACTTGACAATTTATAAGCATAAGTTAAAGATCTTTTCAAATAAATATATGAATATATTGAGTTTGAGCAGTTTTACACATAAATTTGAGCTGCTGACCGTTATTTCTTCCAACAGAGTTCAATATGAAATGATCACCCTTATTTTTTTGATCGCTACTGATTTTTTAATGAGTATTTTGTATTTTACAAATTATTTAAAAAAAAGAATCGTTTAAAGATTGTGAAGGCTAAGTTTTTATTATAATTATTGATTTTTTTATAGTAATTATTTTATGAAATGATCTGGTTGGCCACTTCACTGATAGTAAGTGAAACAACTGCATATTTATTTATTTATTTCATAGGAGGACCAACAGCAACGAAACACAATAATATACACATATAACAATAGAAAGCCAATTGAAGGTCCCCACATATAAAAATTGTATGACAGATACATTGTTAAAGGAAAGTACTGAAAAATCTTTACCAATACCATGTTTAGTAGTTTGTAATACATCTGGCCTCCGTCGCTTGACTCGTATTGCAACATTCATCTTAAATTAGGTACAAATATTTGATCATTCATCCGGGTAGGTACCAACCCAAGCATGGGGAGCCCCGCCGACCGATGCAGAACAGACAAACTCATTACTATCGATAAAGTTGTCAGCACTCAGTAATATCAATATGTAATTACACTGAATTGTCAGCATTTCGATGCTTGCTTAGGTATACTTGTTCTATAAAACGAGAGTCATACAGTTCATTCCGAATCATAAAGCCAGAGTTGCCATTTCGGTCGACGCTAATATTTTACGATAGTTATAAAGCGTTATTTTAGTGCAGTTGCATTTATAAGTAAGCAACCGTACTGTGTTCAGATTAGAGCTTGGTTTCGAATGGATGGACACTCGACACGGTGTTTTGAGTCACTGAGAGTATATTGTGCGAATACGAGTACATTTTGAAATTTGTGGAGGTATTTTGTGCGACGGTAGACAAAGCTTTTATCGGGTTCATAAATTAAGTTGGGGAATTTTGGCACTTTAGGCTATTAGAATTGCCTAAGTGACGTATAACTTTTTGTGTTGGTTCGTAAAGATACGCTTAGAAGTCTAGATATTCAATATAAATTCCCTGACCTAAAGCTGTTAAAGTTTCAAAGTTATTTAACAGAAAGTCAGTTAACAATAACACTACTCATTGACCGTTATATTATCTGTAGAAGTTAGAAAGAAAGAAAAACTTTATTTGACAGATTAGAAAACACTACGTATATCAACATAAGACACATACATATTGTGAAAAAGACAACATTACAAGATAAAACACAAAAAATTAGTTGTCACGTCACTTAAATATATCGCAGTCATTACATAGGTATTTTTCATTCCACGCCTGATAGCCTGCCGCTTTTACGATCCAGCATCCACCAGCAATCTTTCGCATGACGTCGATCCATGGCCCTATAGGCCGGAAGGCGTCCTACGCTTGCAAAAGCGATCTCTATCGTTTTGCCATAAGGACTATCGGCCAACTGTCATGTCATTCCAACCTGCTGTTCTAACGATCCATGTCTATCTATGATCTATAGCATAAGCTATCTCATCATCAGTGGCGTGGACACAGATTATGAGTAAGTTATGAAAAGTGAGTGACACTAATCGCAAAAACAATAAATAATTTACGTTTTTGTCCCATTGAGTGCTTTTGATGACAGCAGATCGCCTATGGTCTCAAATCTGTAGAGGAAAATGGATGAATAAGTGAGAATCACTAAATATGTTGGCGATTTTCTGGACGCACGGGGTATGTACTGCTTATTTGTATACATGGAGTGCACGCCACTGATCATCATCATCGTCCATCGTATGGGACAGATCTTCCCGCAAAGTATAGCCATAGCATAGCAATGTAACAGATAACATTATATTTGATGTATTATGCGGCATTATCGGTATATATTCATTTAATCTGTGGAAAAGAACCCAAGCGTGTGAATTTGTGTCGTGGTCAAGCTTCAATTTTTATGGCTTCGAAACTATAGGTACTCTATTCATTTCGTTCATATTTTAAATAAGATTTTGTCAATAAATTAGTATTGTTGATATTAATAATAGCATTCGAAAGCTTGTTAATTTTTTTACTGCTCACAAATAAATTGACCAGGACAGTTACTTATTTACAGTTTCTTCTTATTTGAATTCAATTTTACCAATAATTCAGTACAACTTTTATTCTACTCTTATATTTTGAATTATTCAGACGTCCATCTCCAAAAGTGTTTTTTCCTCGTTAATAACAAATTGAAATTAACGAGGGAAGAAGCACTTTAACGTACAACTTTACTTTCAATAGCATCTTTTTACACTTGTTTAGTATTTGAAGTAGAAAATATTTTACCTGCATTTAATTCATGCGCCGAGTAAAAAGTTTCCATCTTGTCCGTGCCTAATGGATGTAGTTGAAAGCTGGTTGCAATCAGGGCTGATGCACTTTTACAATAATTACTAGTCTTCATCTAGAGGAGGAGTTGCATTTGATGATCACAAATTTTATTTAAACAGTACATAATTAGATGTCTCCATTTTTCTGGAATCTAGCGAATGTGACCTGCCCGTGATTCATCGTGTCGAACACCTGGAGCAATAACGAAATAGTATAAAGCAGTAGATTGTATTGCTATCCGTCTAATGGTTTACAATAGTTTATTGTTTATCTTAGATTTACAATAAATGCAAGCAAGTTAACAATTTGAACGCCAGGAATCTACACACATACACAGTTGAAAATCTATTGTTTTTTTATCGGATAGGGGGCAAACGAGCAGACAGATCACCTGATGGAAAGTGAATACTGCCAATAATAATAATACTGTTTGTGACGTAATGTGTGATATAAAATGTAAGGTGTCTCTGGCGGTCAAAGGGATTAACTTTTGACATTATTTTTTATATTAAAGTACTTCAGTTAATTTGCTTATAATAAAGTAAGCGACACTTGTTCTGTATTTTTTATTAATTCTGTAGTGGCTGTCTCCACAGTATTATTTGATCCTGAGACATTGCCGTCCTTAATTTCATCGTGTCTAATGGAGACCTGAAAGTTTAATGCCACAGGGACCGCCATCGGCGATAATGTACTGGATGTTATAGATAATTGATAAGAAGTCACTGGTCTGACAGTTTAACTTCAGACTGAGTAATATTTATGGAATTAGTGAAAATCGTCTGGGTCACGAAACACTTTAATTCGCCGTGTCCAAACGAATGACTTAGGACTTACATAAGTATTTACTTAAGTTAGTGCTTGCTTAATTATTCTGAATGGCTAAATCTTGTGGCATGGCAATAACTCCCACCGGCATAAATATTATAAGCTTTATCATAAACAATTCTTATTGAAACTAACAGCAAACATTTTTCTAAAATATTCGGGATCAATAAAAAAAATGAGCCCTCATTTTATGTCGTTTTTAGGTGTCGATTATTTTGGTCTTATATTGTCATTTATGATTGTGATANCATTGTTAAGATCGTTTAGAAAACGATACGCTGCGTTCTGAAGTACATAGGCAATGACACAGCAAATCGCATCGTTATGGCTATCTGCCTAAGTTTTATTGCTGCATATTTTTCATACGTGGTTGTTTTATTTTGAAAACATTATTCCTTTTTTAAATATAGTGAGGCGTCTTTTTTCGGTTTGTGTTGTTGCTTTTACTTGAAATATGGCTTTTTGAATGCCATATGGCACTTGAAGGATGAGTCTAATAGATACTGATACATTCTTTTGATTTGATATAATTTTTAAAAGTTTCTTTAGTGACAAAGATGTTCTGGGAACATCTTATATTATAAATTTAATTAGAGCAGATATTCAATAAAGATTTCCTAATAATACCTTCTTAATGTTAATAAAATGAGCTGCTCAAGACAAATTAGTTTTTTGTTTTATTTTTAGAAACTAAAATAAGTGAAATCTCTTTCAAAGTAATAAAAAACCCTCTTATCGTCAAAGCCTTGATGCTCACTATTTCGTGAAACACGGGGTCGAAGCATCTCAGTTTATCTAGGAAATTCTAAAGCTGCCTTGCTACATTGTTTGCCTGTTTTATGTATCGCTGCTCACTGCGTTTTGCCGTCGTTATGGGCCCCTTCCGGCTTATTGTTCAGAATTGGGTGATGAATCCCGATAAGGCATTGTGGGCTAGTGTCAACCGGCTCTGTTTCAACGTAATAATCTGTGGAGGTGACAGTATTGTTTATGGAATTGTTTCATGGACGAATTGTGAGTAAAGTAGTTATATCATAGAGTTGATGGCACATCTGATAGTTATGAAATTAGTTATTGTCAGTGTTTTTGAAGGTAATGTTGACTGAATAGTGCTACGATTTTATTACCAATTTCAAACCATGTAAGGATTTAATTTTTAAACAGGCTAAGCTTTAGGGAACTTGATATTTATTTTTAATACCGAGTGAAAATGTAAAAAATATCCAAGACATTACCGGAGGTCTTAAAATGTCATGATATCAATTTCAGGATTCTCATCGATACTTAACGTCTTAAATAGATTTCATATTAGGCTAGCGTTAAATTTATATATGGAGCTCAGTTTTTTAATGTTTATAATTTATTCGTGAATGCCGATTATTCAAAGCAGTTTAACCATACGGCGTCCTTCTTAGCTGGTAAGCCTTAAACAACAAATAAGTATCCGTAAATAATTCAAGATTAATCGTGTATACTCCATGTAGTAGAACAACAGCATATTAAAGTACGAAAACCGTAAACAGTGAACAGTAATCACTTCCCTAAAATAGAAAAATAACCCTACAATTAAATTGTGGTGACCAAAAACAAAGAAACCAAATGCAGTATATGGTATTACCTTGAACACATCAACGGTTGCTAGTTTTAAAAAAAGAAAAAGTCAAAGGTAAAGTAGTGGCAGCGAGATTAGCCGTGAGCGGGGGCTAGCGCGTGCCGCAGTCGGCATGTGGGTTAAGGGCTCTCGGCGCTTTGTTAGCGTGCTCTAATCACTGGCTCGACGGCCCTCGAGCGCTGTATCCTCGCGCCTATGCGCTCCTAGTGAGCGAACAACACCTAAACACTACTTCTAATTATAATTAACATTTTTATACACAAACTTTTATATATCTAGCTGTTATAAGAATTATAAATCGGGACGACATGGTAGAATTTTTAAATGTAGCATTTATATGACTGCACGTGTTAAAAAAGAAGACTATTCGGATGTACATATTACAGTCCAATAATAAAATTATTGGAATTCTCAACATAGCCATATTTGTTTAAAGGCTAAATCGTGTAGAGTTAAGGTTTTAATTATTTTGAAATTAACCTGAACTTTTTATTTAAACACTGAGAAAGAGTTTAAAGGTATGGTTAAAATTTCTGCCAACTGCTTTGAATATCAACAAATACGGTTCGGTCAAGAATTGTTATAATTTCATGACCATATTTTCAAGACTTGAGTTATTTGCTTCGATTTTATTTTTATTGATTATAAAAAACATATAATATTGCTAAGCTGTTTACATCAAGCATCTTAAGAACTTAAAACTAAACGTCTTTAAACAAAATTGTTCATGAGTTCGACGGCTATTTCGAGTATATAACAAGCCGAGCTTCTGCCAGATGTCCGTCAAACTTAGAAACTTTGCAGTTCATCGGTGTAAAGTTCCTTGCTCTTAATTATACTCGATCGAGATAACTACTTAACCATCACTAGCCTTCTGTTCTCGTAGACAGCCATTAACACACTACACACATACACAGATAGTTATCGTTATCGACGAAGTCTAATACGATTATTATTAATCGTGCCCTAAAGGTTAGCCTTTTTAAAAATTAGATCATTACATGGTTTTAAATTGTATAAATCGTAGCACTATTCAGTCAACATTATCTTCAAGTGCGATCACTTTAATGCAATTTGCACTGCTGATGAAAATAATTTGCACAGATAATTTCCATTATGTCAGAGTTCACATCATACGACTTGTGGAACTTTAACCAATCTTAAATGGTCCTGATACATCTTGCCGAATAGCGGATGAGGCGCTGGCGATCCGCCAAAACGCATTGGACCAGCGTGGCTCCGGAACTCTTCAATGATAAAAGTCTTCACAGGAGTCTTAAATTCATTTACGTAGCGGTAGACGTCGTAGCTGTAGTTGTACTGCATAAAGAGCTAGGAACCAACATAAAATAATTTAGAATGACATTGTAATCATATTCGAATTATATAGGTACACATTAACTGAAAAAAAAAACAATAATCAGGCTCAAAAGCACGTAAGGCTTTCATCTCTTTAAGCAGTAAAAGATATGACCAGGTTAACTTGATATTTATTCTATAACATGATCAGTGGCGAGGCTGTTACCAAAAACATTCTAGAAATATAAATTTTACTCCAGGATTGAAGTCTTCCAATACAACGCAGCATGGATTCAAACCGTAAAAAGTGAGCTTACGAAATGTGTTTGTGTTAAATGATTTTACCTGTAGAATAACGTCAATGTTATTTACAGTATTTCATGATCCAACGAGCTAGTTAGTCTACAACATAAGCCTTAGATAAGCAAAAAAAAGCAAATTAAAGCTTATAGCGATGCAGAGACAATAAAGCATGAACGGAATATAACGCGCTACTGCAGTAGGAATAACAAGTTGATATTTTTCAATACGTCACTGAGGCAGTTCGATTTAGCCACATCGGCGGCACTGGCTCGTGGCCAACGGGCGACTTTAATTTCGCGATTCAGGATCCGTTGCAGTTCGAGATAAACTCTGGAGGCATCATAAAGTGCAATGTAATGACGCTATCCTTGCATATGACTGTGCGCCATGTTTTAATGAGATTAAGATTTAGATTTACGATATAAAAACAGCAGCTTTGTGATGTATTTGAGATATTATAGGTCATATGATAAATATTCGTGCTGAGATACTGTGATCATTGGTTCTTGATGTTGTACTGTTGACTTTTAAAACAAATTCAGCGGTAAGGTTTGAAAAACTGCATGCAAAGGCCATATAAATTGGCAAAGTGTTAAGCATATTTATATTGCCTGGTAAACCTCTTAAACTGAACGATAGATATTTATACCATAGCATCTTTATATATTTTACATATATCTCTTAATAACTTTACTTAAGTTAATTTCAAGTGATTTTGATTACATGAGCTTTTTCTACACACATTTTAATGGTTCTTTGACACCCTCATGTTCCACCATAGCATTCGTTCTCTTAACGGATCATCCAGCACTGTTGCTTTATTGATTTTACAAAGCTTCGCTAAGTTTCCTTTATGTTATAAGTTATGCTTTCCGGGTATCGATATTTTGTGAACTTGTACATACTAGATCAAATACCCAATCCTCGTAAAATGTGTACACAAAATATTCTCTCCCTTTTTATGTAAGGGCACGTTAAGGCAGACATATGTTTGACGTTTATGATCGGGGAGCCCGGAGTACATACTAAAACAATGCCGTAATGTGGCCCTTTATTTTGTCAAACGATAATTGCATCACAAAAGCGCGACTGATCGTCAGAAACTCGCTTAAAAACTTGGAGTATATATTCTTAAGAGAATGGGGTCAAATGGATTTTCCGACAGGCTAATAATGAGGTGGGTTTGCTGTCCCTTGATAGGGGGGTGCGGTAAGACGGGGTAGACGGCAAAACTCATTTCCGGTCGACGGAAGCCCAACCGGCCAATAAGTAAGGAAAAAATTGTAGTCGCGGCTTTGTCACCTTTTTAATTCGTAATTCTATGTTTTCCTTTCACGTGGCTTTTTATTGCGACAGGCTATAATTGTAAACTGGCTATGCAAGTCATCGTCTGTTCGTAACAAACCAATTTACGAATTAATGAATACGTAGAAATTTGAATTATTAGTATGATTTGACATTCTTCGTAGCCGAATGAAGAAAGGTTGAAATACAAGCGAGATGACATCTTTCAGCTCGAAGCACCGACGACGTTTCTATAAACTACTCAGGCTTTTTGTTCGTGTACCAAGCACTGTTGGTCACTAATGGATTTTAAAGAGCTATAATAATGTAGGTAATAGTTATCTTTCTCTGCCTTTTATAAAGATCTTAACATTCTGCAAACAAAGTAAATAGTACTAGAAACTTCCGTGACGATAGTAATAGTGGATAATACTCTGAAGTACCAAAATCAAAAAGTGTTTTAGCAAGTTCGCCTTGGAACTTGCTAAAACACTTTTTGTGCAACAGACAAGTTGAGTAAGAGTAAGGCAAGCTTAAGCTTAAAAGTGTAATCGATTGATTGATGTTACCTGTAGGTAGCATCAATTTTTACCTTTGACAATACTGGGATTTACATTTCCACTGTATATACACTCGTTTGTATATAAAACTGTTAATATATTAGATAACTCTTATAAACGAAGAACCGAATGAAGTCCTTACAGTTAAAATGCAGGAGAAATCTTTAAAGCAAAAATTAGATAACGATAGTATTAGATTCCAATCAAGCCATTGTTGGAAATTATACTGACTGGATAAAATTAGTTTGACCAGTAGTATATACGTGTATAGAATCGTTCGGTTTAATTCCGATTTAACCAGTTCCCGAAGCTCTAACGCTGATTTCATTGCCAATTAACTTGCGATGCAATTTCTTGTTATAATGTTTGCAGTATCTATTGTAATTAGCTTTGAATTTGTTGTGACCTGATTTTTCTTAATAATGACATTTTATTTAAAATAAGCTGGTAATGTTTTTATAAAAATCATATTCTCAAATAATTACTTTGAATCAATAAAATAAAACGAATTTTCTCGAAGAAAATGTTCAAATGCTGTGTGGGTTCTAAGTTTTTGGGTTCTAGTAACTTCATTGGATCGTGGTGATCAACCACCATTCTTGACTCTTCAGGAAACGGTCTGCAATCTCACTATGGTGAAAAATTATATTCAATAAACTCTTCCCTCAAATAGATTGAATTTGATTTTGGAGTAGACACCGTATCTTAGCAAGCGTACCGTATGATGAGGAAAGTGGAGGACCGAGATATCAGGTGGAAAATGGGGAGATCTTTTAATGCAGTGGATAGCGATGGATTTTCGATAAGAAAGATGAAATTTTGCATGAGGATATATTTTACAAGTGAGCATAAATTCCGCATATCTTTTTATACACTAACCTTAAGCCATGCTTTTACAACTCAATATAATAAAGGTCTTTCTACGAATCCCCAAAAAAACGGCTTATTAAATCAATTCATTTCCTTCTCTCCCGAATACAATCTACTTTGTCACAAATCGCTTTGATTAATTGAATTCATTCAGCTCAGGTAAAATGACAATTAGATAAACGCAATAGTCTTTATTGTATAAAATCCCAGTGAAATTGGCATGGTTGTAAGCAGTTTGGGGTTCGCAACTGACCTCGGCTGGCTCCAGTGTTGGCAGCGACATATGTAGGACAGGCTGGTTCGGGCATAATTCCTCTGCGGTGTCCCACTTTACCCGTACTATTCTTTTGCTGTTTGGCCAACTTTGCTGTTTTTCCTGTGTAATTTATTCAGATAATGTAATATGTACACGCAATTGGATTTAGTCATATATTGTTTGATTGCTTATATAAATAAATTAATGTCCACTGACATTCATACAGCGCCATATCTAGCTCCATATTAAGTGTAAGCCTGTAGTTATATAGACAGTTAACAAACCTGTTAGTGGCGATACACCAAATGTATTAGTGATTTCAATATTGTTTTTTTAAGTTTTAAAAGTAATTCGTTGATTTAGTTTATGACTTTTAATAGTTGAAGATATCAAACATACTAGCAGGTTTCGCCAACTCATCGTGATCTAGGTTAAACTAACCAGTGATTAAACTAACTAGCGTTAACTCAACTTGTCAGTTGGTGTTCATCTGAATCGGAAACAAATCTGAAGTTGGTAACTAGTCAGTACTAGTTGCAAACTTCATTCCGAATGCAGGTTTTGCGGAAACATTGGGTACCTTGTACTTAGCGGTTCTTTATTCAGATCACTTGGGTGCAAAGTTCGCTTCGTCGCGTATTCTTTTCAAAGACATTTTCATTCATAATGAACAAGCGGTCGCATGGGGATATTTCCAAAGAAAGTGATATTTGGAAACTTCGTTATATATTGGTTCTTTGTGAATGCAAGGAACCCAGTTCTATAGAAATTCTATTGTTTCTGTCTTATATAAGCAAAGCTGGCGTTCAAAATCTTGTACGGGTTTCTAGTTTTTAGTATGATTCAACAATCAACACGTAAGTATATCATTCAGCATCATTGGGCCGCGTGGTAGATTAAAACCTAGTCTCCCAAATGGTGAGTGGGCTGTGCTTTGAGGGAAGCCCTGTGTCCTGTACTCCTGTAGTAGAAAGTTATACCGTGTTTGATTACTCACGATCACTTAACATATAGTAAACAAATGATATAGTTTCTTTATCAAAACCTAAAAGTAAGATAAATATCCGCTGGGAATCAAGATTCTTAAACTAAGCACAAAGCCTGTTTTATGTGAACTGAAAAACGGATACATAAAATCATTAAAAGTTTGTTAATACATAAAAAGTTACTCCAAAAAAACAACCTGACCTTATTGCAAAAAACATATATTATCATGCGCACAACATTAGTATGTCACAAACATTCAGCCGTAGTCCAATTCAATTTGCCGCTTTCCGTATACTGCAGCTATAGAAATATCTTTCAATCTGTATGCACTGTTCAGCAAAAACAAACAATTTCAGCGATATATTGTCGCCGATGCACTTTGCAAGCGCAGGCATCACGGCGATATGCCTTTGCCAGGTTCAAAAAAGAAAAATAAATATTGGTACCTTCGTAGAAAGTATAGAAGCGGAATAGAAAGAGCTTGCACTAGTCATTCTATCTCTTTTCTAGCCTTTGAGCTTGCTATACGCCCACTTATCGATAACAACTTTTAATGTAAAGCTATTTAGATCAAGGTTGCAAATAAGTGACCCCTTTTTAAAAAGAAAGATAAATAACTTTTTGGTACAGCAACTTGCTATTGTTTGTATTTGAACCAATATTCATGTTAAATTGTTTTGTTACAGGTACGTACACTGATCTTTGAACTGAATTAATACATACTCAAAGTTATGCCGTAAGTAATTAAATATTATGCTCGTCGAACCAATGCGCAGCCATCTTTATTTTTATTTATTTAATTCTTTATTGTACATTTCAGTGTACAATAAAGAACAAAAAGAAAAGAAAAAGAGAGTACAATGGGCGGCCTTATTGCACATGGCAATTTCTTCCAGGCAACCTTAGGATGGAGAAATCAAATACATAGGAATTGGGGCAGACAAGTGTACGTAATTAATGCAAAGTTTAAATCTTTGTTGAAGTTACGCTCATTATGATTTACTCGTCTGAATATTATATTTCTTTTCATTTAGTACCTTTTGTACATGTTAAGATACTAATACTTTGCCTGGAGAAGTCTGTCTATAAGTTCCTGTGCTAAGTTACCTAAATCTTAAGTATTTTGCGCACCGTAGCAGTCACGTTTTTTAATAATTATTGTTGTGTTCCGGGCTTCAGGGTGAGACACAGTATCCAGTAGTTTTACTGCATAGTGAAGCTACTGGATACTGTTGGTGTTTAGCCACAACAGATCGCAGTTGCAACTTACTGCCAATTATGTTAATACATAAAATGTTACTCCAAAATAACCTTACCTATAAAAATGCACTTGAGAGTCGAACTTAAAACGTAGAACATGCTGCTTGGTGACTATTATAAATAATATTTGTTTATCCCTATTGTACAACAAAAACGTTACATAAAGCTGTATATATATATTGCTTACACAAGTACTTAAATAAAAAATGATCTTTTAACTACCACTTAACCATATAAAAATCTGCACAAACAACGGTAGCTGTCGACCATTCTCGCTATAAAATTCCTCTTAATGGGCAACGATAAATCAAATGTATTTCGTTTGAATAAAACTATATTCAATATTATTTTCTTTTCCATGTTAGGCCAGTGAAGGACAGGTAATGCTATGGTGGGTTGTCTGTTTGATTGAGAATTTAAAAGGATGTACCCCCAAAAAGGGCATGAGTTGCTAACTCGTGACTAATGTTGCCAGTTCCGATTTGTTTAAATCGGTACACGAGGCCAAAAAAATACTGTAAATAATTTAAGGTTGCAGATCGGAACAGGTAACAATAAAAAATGTGATGTGACGCTGATGACGTGCCATATTGAATTTGACAGTGATGTAATTAGTAGAAGTTACGTAGCGTAAATATTTTTTTTAATGAAAAATCTGATTTTCTTCTTTAATTAATCGGGACCTTTAAAGTCCCTATCGGGACGCATCCTCAGACCCCTGAAAGTCGGGTGTCCCGCGCAAACCGGGACATCTGGCAACACTACTCGTGACGTAAAGATGTTGCTTCACAGTATCCAGTAATATCATTGCCTGTATCGCACAGAACCCTGTTAAGCTTAAATAACTATTATGGCGAGGGAAATAAGTGTTGTTTTTGACAAACCTTGTTGTTCGTATAACAATGGTATAAATCTCAATCTGGATAACGTAAACTTTGCACTGACTACACCCTATCGTCATCAAGTTACAAGGGAAGACGTAAGTCCCTTGGGTATAACGACGGGTCCCCTCAACGGGCCCTTACGAAATCAGTGCGTCTGTCGAATTATAAATTCAGTATGAGCCCTCGAGTTCGGGTCGGGTTTTATAATTATTTTTAATTACACCACGCAGGCCGACCGTGAATATTCATCCGATGAAGAGGTTCCATTATTTTTCTCGAGTCTCAAACTCTAACTCAATTTGCAGTAATGAGTCTCGTGAGACATTATCGTGGTTGACGGATTTTACTCAGTAGATCCGTTTTCCGAACCGTGCTTTTGTGTAAGTAACAGCGTGATTGGCAAATTGCTTGTAAATGAAAACGATATTATTTATGATTCGCTGTTTTGCATGTCTACAAATAAATAAATAGGAGAGTCTGTTTGTGAAAACAAAATATCCGCTTTTTACAACATAATTACCAATTATAATGTTTAATTTATTTGCACGGTTATACATAGATAAAAAACAAATATTAATATTATTTGGAAGATTTTATACATTGTAAGATATCATCTACATAAATAACATATACGCACTAACTATTTAAATATATATCAGTAGTAGTATCTTGGAGCTAACCTTTGAGCATGCAAAATGGGGTCCGTCATTTTTGTTCTAAAACTTATGTGCGATGAACGGAATATCGACTTAACGATTGTGCGAATAGCGTTTTCTTCGAAACAACTTTTTGTCGACAAACGCTACTTCAACTGAACGATTGTGCGAATAGACTTTTGTTCGAAATAACTTTATGTCGACAAACGCTGTTTCGATTGAATGAGACAAAATAGTACGGCGAGAAAAAATTAAACGTGTTCATTGAAGTGATAATACAGTGAGCCACGTTAACCGGCCCCGCTCGGCGATCTTGCTACAAAATGTATGAGCAAAGCATAAATATTCGTTCCCGGGACATTCTCGTGTCGTGCAAGATCCTCATTTCAGATCTCATCTGTCAGATGGACGTGTTGTTTTACTTTTTATTATCCTCATAAAACGGAGGCGTGACCCTGTTTAATAAATTTACTAGGCGATGCGAAGCCGTCACCCGTTGAATAATAAGCCTGGAATTTATAAGGGTCTTGCTTGTTTCAGTGTAATACAATTATTATTTTGCAACAAGCGTAATGCGTAAGAAGTGATAACGATGGTTGTTGGGGCAATGATGTAAAAAGTATAGATTCGTGATATGCTCAAAAAACAACTGAAAAAAGTATTCCGAATACTGCGACATCACACATACACTTATTTCGAATGCGCGTACATTTACCTAAACAAAAAGCCTACAACTGTATTCTCTTTGGCGGTTCGTTTTTGAGGCACGGGTGGTGAATCTACCTTTGTAAATCTAGAATATCATTGGTTGGGTGCAATAGAAACATAATATGCAATTTGTTTTGGTAGATATGTTTTGGTGGCTTCATAAATTGTATTTGCCATCTACTCAATTCAACGATTTATTTAAACATCTTTATATAGATAAAATTTAAAATATGTGCTGTTTTTGATCTTTTGTTCCGATTAAACTGCGAATAAAAATTTATTATGTAATTTTAAAGATTCTAGTTTTCAATATTTATGTACCTAGCAAGAAGGTTATAATAAAGAAAAAACGTCTCCATTCAATTAAATTTGTATGAAGCATTTCAATAATAGGCAACATAATTCTTAACTACAAACTCCGAGCAAGCAAATATAAGTCGCCAGTTAAATATCTCAATTAATACTTGTGCCATACATCCATTGTACATTTCACTAGCGCGTAAAGGTTGATCAGGTGAGAAAATGAAAAATTATTATATTTCCGCTGGCGTAGGTGGCGTATGCGCGCGCGAGCCCGTCCGGATATTACCCGATGATGCGATCCGGATATAAATCATACTCTCTCTGAATGCCACTTTCCCATGAAAAACCGGTTTTTTTACTTTTTATCAGAAAAATAATGATTTTTTTTTGGTGCAGATGCTTTTATTTGTTCGCGTTGAGTTGTAGGCTTCATGAAATCGTTATTATTAAAAGGTGTTAAATGATCATGAATTGAAAACAATTATCATTTGAAATGGGATTCTATTTGATTGTCGACGAACGCAGAAGTTCAAAATGAGCATGGAAATGTTCGATATTTAATGGTGATTTCAGGAAACGAACAGTGGAACGCGGAGAGACGAAGAAAATTTATAATCATATCCTAAGCGACATATTGACCACACAAATTCGTATCTTTTGTGGATTCTTCTACATAAGATACGAATGATAAAAGAGTCATGATTAAAGAGTAACACACATCCGCACAGCCCGCTATGGTGCCTCGTTCTTAATGCGCACCGCAAAGGAATGGAACTCTTTGCCTCCTTGTGTGTTTCCCGATCATTACAACCTGGCCGTTTTTAAGGCAAGAGTGAATAGGCTGTCTCTAGGCAGGTATGATCCATCCTCGTCCGCATCATCACTTACCATCAGGTGAGATGGCGGTTAAAAGTGTGCCTATGAGATGAGAGGATTAAAAAAAATCAATTTGTGATAATGGTAATGGAACCAATTTTATGTATAGATCTTATCTAAAACGACTTATCTGAACGTTATAGGTTTATCTGAGTCGTCTGGGGTCCTAATTTCGTATATATCCAATTATATATATATATATAAGATGGAACGAGCTTGCCCAGAAAAACTCTATTCACTCGTTTCTATATATCTAATATAATAAAACAGCTGAATTAAGCA
>PQWD01006793.1:0-15091 GCA_019425675.1 Leucinodes orbonalis | reverse complement strand
TTTTAAAATTAGCGGAATTAGGGCACAGAACACTTTATAGCATAAAAAGCAACAAAATACTTTAGGAAGGTCCCGCCGAGGTGCGTGACCCGTGCCGGACTATTACCGCGTGCTCTCATTCGACGGGGTCGTCACCCCACTTCGGGGTGGCATTTTGGCGAGGGTTATTGCACCCCATCAATCATACACATAATAATTTTATGTGAGCTCAATTGAGTATTTGACTCGTAATAACTGAGGCTCGTAGGTTGACAAGTGGTTACAATGATAAAAGACATCTAGCAGGTGCTGTTTAGTAGTAGATTGATATTGTCATTTAGATATTGATATTTTCAAATGTATATCTAATATACATGTATATATGTATTAGTTTAGCGATTCAAAGGGGTAACGCTGCCAGTGTCTTCGGAACTTTACCAAAGGGTTTACGGGTTACTTTTAATTATTTTATTTAGTTACTATATTTTTTTTAATATTTTAGTTATAATATTTAATTTTTAAGGTTTTTAGTTGTTAGTATTGATTAATTATTATTATTATTTGTTAATATCTAGGTTACTTAAACTTTGTGATTAATTAATTAAATAATATTTATTTATTTCTATGTGAACATTCACTATTAACATGTTAATATACATGTATTAGATATACATTACAAAAGTTAACCGTGTGACCGCCGTGTTTCGGTAGAACTGTATCACAAATCAGCGTGAAACAATCCTATATATTGTGCCGAGTGAGTAAGATTACCGGATATCCTAAGCCCCTTTTCCACTCTCTTTCTTTTCACCTCTTCATTTTTAAAGGTTGGTAAAAAACATTTTGCGCGTTCAGATTTTCGAGTGCTTTGAGTGGCGGTATGTCTTACCATCAGGTTAATATTATACCATCGACGTATATTTGTTTATACGTGCATGTGTTAGGGGTCTTCGAAGTTGGTAATAAAAGATGGTAAAGTGGACTGTATGAATTATTGTTATACCTAAGAAAAAAAAATTATGTATTTTACGGTAGTCTGGTTAGCTTACGTGAATTATCATTGTGTTGATATAATAAGATGGTAATCCTAAGTTTCCAAGCCACGGCCATCATAAATAGCAGCTATGATGGACTACTTAACGTACTTAGTCTCTGAAGCCTTTAGTCAAAGTCATAGTCTAGTCAAACGTATCGCACACTTGCCTAAATTATTTAGGGGTGCTTTTTAGGGTTTCGTAGCCAAACGGAACTCTGTCCGTCCGTCCGTTCGAATATCGCAATCCCTACACTATTCAAACTTTGTACGTATTCTGTAAACCGCTGTTAGTTTTTAATAAGAAACGTAGAAAAATAATAATATATTTTAGGGTTCCCCATACATTCAACTGAAATTATATATTTTTTTACATCGTACCCCCCCGAGTGGGGTATCAATGTATAGAGCTTAAAAAATGATAATAAGGTTTTTTATATATTTTTTTATAAATTAAATAGTTTGCGCGAGAGACACTTCCAAAGTTGAAAAAAATTGTGTCCCCCCCTCTAATTTCTAAGCTATGGGGTTGATAAAATAAAAAAATATATGATGTACATTACCATAAAATCTAACAACGAAATTTAGTTTGAACCATTTCTGGTGTGTGGTTTTTTTATACGTCTTAAACGGTGAACCACAATTTTTCATATTAAAGCTGTAGTAGGTGCCCAAGTAAAAAAAAACTTTATTTTGGGTTACTTGCTGCTGCGGAACCCTCCACGGGCGATTCCGACTCGCGCTTGGCTAATTTTTTTTATTATTACTACGGTCTTATTTTATCAACTGGGAAAAGTTCCAAGGATATCCTGCCCGAATTTTTTCAGTACACATGGGTTCCTGTAACTTTGCTAAGTAGCATTCTGGGATACGAAAGTCATACGTTCACCTGACAGGGTCAACCCTAAGTTCTTTATTCGATGTGTGTCGTTATAAGGGTGCTATTGGGTGCTATTATTTAAATCTTTTCTAAAGTAAATATTATATTCGTTTAGAATTTAATAGTAGCAATGTAAAGGTCCATGGCGTTGTAATAAAACACATTATTAACATAAGGTTTCATACGTTAATGAAACACATAAAATGTTTGTTTTCGTTACAGAAAGTAATAAAATAATAAATCATAAAGAAGCCCTAAGCTAAGTATCCCGTAAGCAGCATAGCGTGCCGGTGGCCAAGTTATGGTATAAACAGCCCGCGGCCTGTAAGTGCAACGCTCCCGTCACGCGAGCGGTCAAAATCCGACGCGATGCCGATTTGACCGGGCATACTAGGGTTGTCACAATATTTTACATGTTTGGAGAAAGTACTTTTACTTTTTTTCTTGTTGTCAATATATGAACTGAGGTATAAACAACTTTTCCGTTACAGAGAGATCTGAAAGATAATGCGTAGGCCATAGACGTTATATTTTTTATACGTCCACTGCGTAGGCGTAGTCGAAGCTATTGAACGCATCTATTTGAAATCTGACAAGTAGGTATATTCATTCCGAGTTTACTCGAGGAACTTAGAGAGGTTTCTTATGACTATACTTTGTACTTTCCTATGACACACTTGAAACATAGTGAGCAAAACCACAGATAGAAATAAAAAAATAAATATATCAAGGTTAAAATATTCGCAGGAACGTTAAAATTATGTATTATATTGTGAAACTTTTTGAATTGATTCTTTGCCATTTTCCTATTCTTTTCCTTTTCCTTATATTTAAAGTATTTTTAAAATGTTATCTTGAAAACTTTCCAAGAAATCTATTGCATTTTGCACCCCTGTTTCAAAACGTTCTTTTCTGTTTCTTGAAAAGAAAAATTTGCATTCAAAATTGGAACGCGAATGGCACGAGCGCCCGCGGCGGCGCTACTGAGCAATCGACGCGCACGCGTTCATCTTTGTAATTACCGTAATTTCGATACATGCTAATGCGCTCATTTCGGAAACACAATAGTTTGCGGTTAGGGCTACAGGCTAGATTGTAATGAGAGGAAGTAAGCTTTTATTCATTTATAACTAACAAGATCCGTTTTATATCACCTTTTTTGTGCAGAGAAAATTTTAACCAAGACCTGTTTACTCCAGGAGCTGATGTTTTAAGATTTGAGTCTATATAAGAGATTTTGAAGTCTTATATGATTTACCACAGATTAATTTGTTGACAAAAATGTACTTAATTAGCCATTCATAGTAGGTTTGAATCTGACTAAGGGATCTAAATTCCGAAGTCAAAGTTACAAAAATGCACGTGTGAGTAATACCTATGGATAAAGATTTTTATAACAAAAATATCTAATATATTAAAGTTTCTGCTTAGTTTATCGTTGATTCCTTCTTTGTTGAAGCAATTTTCCAAAGTTGCGTTGTAGATTGAAATTTGGCACAATGGTTATAAATAAATCATTTAGATGAATATTTTGATAGGGTCTTATTGCGACTAATTTTATTAGAGACATCTTTGATAAAAATTAAGGTGATACAAAGCCATTACCAAACTTTATTGTAGGTTATCTAATAGTGATCATGACGTGCAAAATTTTCAACTCCTTAACATCTCTTAATAATAATTAGTAGATCGAAAGATTTTTTTTCATTATGAACATTGAAATTTATTTTCAAAACTAAACTGAATGCTTGGTATAAGGATTTAGTACTGAATACTTGACAAAAGGAATCAACTATCTTCCTGATACAGCGTGTTAAAAAATGAGAAGTTGCGACAAAATTGTGTATTCACACGGTTGTTTGACATTTGGCATACGACGCTGCAAGCGATACTCGTCAGCGGCTGCCAATTGCCTCTTCTTCTTCTTTGAAATGTGTATACCGAAACATTGTCCACTTCTTACGTGTTTTGGCTAAAATACCTTTCCAGACCGTTTGCCCAAAGGACCCTACTCTTAATGTTCTAATAATTGCATAGCTTTAAAGAAAAGAAATGCTTCGAATATAATATTTATATGAGCACTGCAATGGATTAGCGGATGAGCAAAAGGGTGTTATTATCCCTTTACAAGCGAACTCCACGATTATCGCCTGCAGAACTTAGTGCAAATTAATTGGATCATACCAAAAAGGGCCCTTTACGTACGATGATGTATCTTGTAATATTCCCGTCTTAAAGCCGGTAAGCTTCTGAATATCAAGTTGTACCATTACATGCATTGTTTGTGATGCTTCATGCAAGTATGTCATTAAGCGGCCGCGTCCGTAAGTGGCGAGACGCATTTACTCTCGCTGCGAACGAGGCGCGGGTAACGAGCCAATTTGTATCAATGCGTAGATCACTGGCCATAGCGAACATCGGATTTCAAAGCGGCCGCCGATGCCGCACCTGCTTAAGCCTAAATATCGCATAATAAGTCCTTTACTATGAACCGTATTTTAACAATTGACCACTTAAGGCGCAAAGAATAAGGTTGCTTTTTTATCTGACTTAAGATTATATTTTTATGACATACTGGATTGTATCAAACGATTTTCAGCCGCAAACCGCGGAATGCGCGGCGCGCGATGCAGTTACAGCGAAGTAAGGAAACTATTTTTTATTTTATGTCCGCTGACACTTATTTATCTGAAATGATATCGCTTAAGGCACTCGCGCTTTTGCGTTAACCTTTCGAAGGTAAATAGATATAAATGATAGTGGACTAAATAATTACGATTCCCGAAGCCGCGATGCGCGACGGTTACACGTAGTAGCCTTAGCGGCATTTGCAAGGGGCTGAATAGTATTTTCCAATACTAAAAGATAAATATTCCAACCACAGACATCGGAATGTATTAGGAAATCTATGATTCCAACAAACATTTCAATTATCTTTGGTGGTGGTGGTGATTTTTATCACCGACTTCAAAAAAGGAGGAGGTTACTCAATTCGACCGTATAAATATTTAAGCTCAAACGTACTGTTAATATCACAGACATGCGAATTGGGAAATCTGTGGTTAATATCTAGGTAAGACACACACCTAAAATGGCTTTTTAGGGTTCCGTAGCCAAATGGCAAAAAATTAATAGATTCGTCAAGTCTGTCTGTCTGTCCGTCCGCTTGTATGTCACACCCTTTTTTCTCCGAAACTATAAGCATTACACTATTAAACTTTGTAAGTATATGTATTCTGTGAACCGCTATTATGTTTTGAGAAGAAACTTGAAAAATAATAACATATTTTGGGGTTCCCCATACATTGAACTGAAACTCGAATTTTTATTTTCATCGCACCCCCCCGTGTGGGGTATCAATGTGTAGCTCTTGGAAAATGATATCGAGGTTTCTTAAATATTTTTTTTAAATTGATTTATTTGCTTCCAAAGGTGAAAAAAGTGTGTCCTCTCCCCTCTAATTTCTACACTATGGGATTGATAAAATCAAAAATAATATATGATGTACATGACCATGAAATCTAACAACGAAATTTAGTTCGAACGATTGAACTAGAGTGTAGTTTTTTTGATACGTCATAAACGGTGATCCACTTTTTTTTTCATATTAAAGCTGTAGTAGGTGCCTAAGTAAATAAAAATAATTATATTTTATGTTACTTCCTGCTGCGGAACCCTCCACGGGCGAGTCTGACTCGAGCTTGGCCAATTTTTTAAATTGTTAACTTACATATTTCAATAAAGTATCAAAATAATATTCCAATTAATAAATGATTTTAGCATCAAACATATCACTGCCTATTGCGGCTGAAATTTGTAACAAGGAAAAGATATGATAGATTATAATAGGTATTGCATAATTGGGTATGAGTATAATAGCTGGATGCACCGGTATAGTTTACCTAAACGCTTCGGTATTGTGAGAAAAAGCCAATTGCTCAGCTATGCGACAGTGAATTGTTCTAATAAAACAATACTGTTTGATTTCAATCAGCTGGACTGATGCTGAGGGTTAGTCACCGGTGGGGCATCCACAACACGCTATACAATGGATATGCCACTATTTAGATTGAGTCAGTGACACGAGATGAGTTAGGAGTATGGATTGTATTTGATTGGATTTATTTCATATCATCCCCTTTTCTTTTACCCTCTTCCAATATAATATAATGTTATTTATTCGGAGTACTGAGAGTCCATGAGCGGAGGTATTTCTTAAAATCAGGGGAACCGTCTTCTTGTTTGCCTATCTATGAAATAAAATAAAGATATTTTTATATTTTAATTATAAAATGCAATGGTGACTAGACTACTCGTATTTACATAAACTCATTGACGCGGGATGATTTGATGCTTTCGTGAGACAAAGGCGCGGGTCAAGCGATCTCATTTATGGAACGAATTTAATAATTGAAACGCATGAATGAATGGAACACCAGTTTGTATATTTTATTACCTTCCGTGTTAGTAATACCTAATCATAACCATATGTGTAACTGTTGGTTATTCCCAATAAATAAATAAAATAAAATATAGGTAGGTATTATGAACTACTGCTATTTTGATTTAGTTACCTGTTTCATTTGAATGGGTGCACATATCAACATATTAGCATTTAAATAGAATCATTAGGTATACCTACAAAAAAAGGTCTAAAACTACTTCAACCAAAACTACAATTATTGTTTCTCCCTATTGAAGGGTTTGACGGGAACACATAATTAAATATGAAGACAATAGTTGGTGTAAAAGTTAAATTCAATTATAAGTTATTTTATTTATCTTCTCTAACTTTACCTTAAATCAAATATTGATGATATTGAATGTTTGGTTCTAAAGAACCTTTAAATTTGACATCTATATATGAGCGCGCTAATTCTAAATCTATGGCATTACTATAGGCGACATTTGTCATTCATCATCAATTGGGTGGTTGGTAAAGGTCTTTGCTAATTTTATTAGAAGGATGGGCATATCATCCGTTACATCTGGCTTACTTCGAATCCGGAGATAATATTATAGAAAATTTGCTTATTTTTATAACTGTCGAAGGCTACCAAAATCACGATTATCGCCGAATTTAGAATTAACTGCCCACCTATCGAATTATTATACCTGAAATAAAATACAAAAATATCGCGTTCTAAATTAGGTGGACCAAGTAATTAAGTTGGACAGTTCCCCTTGTGTTTTGGAAATTATTATGTCTAGTCAATTGGGCATCTCTTAATACGGAGTTGCCAACATGGGCCTAAACTATTTTGTTGTCTGTGATTTTTTTAATAACGATTAAAATATTCACCCACGGATTTTAGATTAAAATGGAAAGTGATGTCACCGGGCGTCGCGGTGTATGTAACAATACATGTTTTGATGCGACTTTAGATAACATCGCGAAAGAGAGTGTGTAGGTATAACAAAAGGTCCTTTGTAAGGTATATTCTAAAAAAAAAAAATGCCTCGGCGCGCTAAGTCGGCGTCTACACAGGGTGTCTTTTTGTATAAATGTAGGTATTTTATTATTAAGACTTATAACTGAATATTATTCTCATATTGGTACGTAAATAATAGAATAACTTTTTAGATTTAATTGAGTTAAACTTCAAAATAGAAGAAAACTACCTTGAATACTTCTTTACAATGTGGGATATAAAACACTTTTATGTATTTGGAAATTCTTGATTCTCTATAGCAAAGGTTTTCTTTAAATTTCAGATAATTCTGTAATTGTATAGAATAGTATTTTTGCTTAAATATTTTTCTGTAACATACCATAATACTAGGATATTGCCTAAAGGTTTACACGTTTTAATAATTATTTTTGGAAATTTATCCATAATCGTCGCACAAAAATCCAATAGAAAAATAAATTATAGTAAACAACATGCAACAGATTTGATATAGGTCCAAATTTAAAATAGTGCAGGATAAATAGTGAAAAGCCTATCAAGCGAGACGGGATGCGCGCGCGCACCGAAGTCGTACAAGGCGTCGCGTGTGTCAGCATCCTTACTAAACTTTGTTTCTATGCAAATGCGTATCTCGTGCCGGCGACAGGTGACGTGCGGCACTCTTAATTGTTTTTTGTAATAATATTCAAATATTATGACGTTTTTTTCCATTGGGGGTTTTTGTTGGGCGCGGGTGGCGGTCCAGGTGGTCCCAGAAAAAGTGGCTTTTTTCAAGGCAACAGCTTGCGGAGCCGCACGTAACCGTGAAACCCGCGAGTGCACTGAATTGATTTACTAACGACGGGGAGTGATATTAAAATATCTTAAGAGAGCTTATGTGAAGTTAATAATTAAAACGCCAATTGATTCCTTTGTTTCCAACATGGTATGGGTAAATGGTATGGGTTCTGAAAAATATAATTTTAGAAATCGTACGGTTACAGTGACAGACAGTGAGATTATTTCAAATTATTTCAAAGGTTATTCAGAATATGCATTCGACAGGCTTAAGGCAACACATGTATATGTTTAGCGACAGCTGTATGCTTTATGAAGAACCCCTAACTCTAGTATCTAGTGTACTTATTACAAATAGATATATTTATATTTTTTTATTTCGGAACACCAACAGCACTAATACAGTTTGTTGAATACAATTAGAAGTACAAGTTATGTCTAAGCTATTTATAGATATTCGCAAAATTATTTCTAAATACAACTACGTTACGTAACTATGACAAGCCAGTGAGAAAATCTAAAAAAAATTAACTAAAGATTAAAAACTACATTTTCAAAAAATTCTTAAAGCAATATCTTAGCCACATTCACAGTTTAAATTGGAACAATATCAACTTCCAGACTTGTAGAAATTATTAAGTGATATACTTGCTCGTACAAAAAAGAGTTGCGCCATAATTCGTTTATACTTAGTATTGCAAGAGGTAATGGCCGTCTAGTCGATATTTACGTGGAACGGATACGTTAATCAGCTGTAAAAGTTAGGACAATCTATCATACCGTTAGCAATTTTTAATAAGTATGCGATATCACGTACTTGTCGCCGTTTTTCTAGGGGCAAAAAATGGTACCTTTGACATCTAGTCCAATATCCGTGTTCTTTTTTACCGCATTTAAACTGTAGATATCTTAGAAATCTTTTTGAATTTATTTATGCGGACACATACACATATCTACAACACAGTCAACTGAAGTTTCCATATCATTTATAAAGATATAGTTAGAATATTTTTATAGAACACTTAATGTATTTGTATGCAATTAATAAACAATTTGTGCATGCAAAAAACGTGGCGTCAACCGGGGACAATAACAGCTATAATATTGATCAGCTATTCCATGTATTTCAGGAACTCGCCTGTAATCAAAGTTTCTTGAAGTGGATATTTATTGCGGTCATTATTAACAGACGTAGACCGCAGTGACGTCCACAAACAAATGCGGGCGTCATTCAATGCATAATGACATCATTAAATAAAATAGGCTTTAATTCTTTTCAATGAGAACAGGAAATATGGCATTGTTTGCAATTTAAATGTCATATATTTACGTAAATATGTTGTTTTCCTTCAAGCTATTTCAGTCTGCAGCAGGATATATGGACGTTTGTTGCATTTTGTACTATTAAGTGCATAAAGAATAAATAAATAAAAATTGCATTCGTTAAGAAATATGATTGACATAGAAAGAAATACGAGTATAATCTAATGTAACACTAATTTTTGGCTGCTCTTGGCGTTTAGGCCATACTACTTAGTCGCTCGAAGTACAAAAGCGGGGTTGTAAAAAACACACAGTGTTGCTACCTTAGACGTTTTCTAGCTAGCTCTAGCACTTTTTGTATAGGTGAACCCCTTTTTTAACGCTTTAGCCCGAAAGGGGCAATCTAGTTTTTTACTGTCTTGAAAGTATTACCTAATTATAAAGTTATCGACATGCTAACAAGTACTTTTTTGCTATTTCATCAATTATGATGACGTTTTTTAGCCGGTCTTAAAAAAACGGCTTCATGACATGGTTATTTCAGCATTTTAAGAAATGAAAATCTTTTGATACTCAATCTAGCCCTATCTAGGCCTTTTTAACTTCTCAAAAAGCCCTGTTTCTAAAACTAAGGTGCCAACACTGATAACACATTTTCATTGTGTGTAATTCATTGCTAACTATCAGTGTTATCAATCCAACGAGACCCTCCCTGGGAGGCGCGAGAACTACCTGTCTATATTGTGCCCTCATCAGGCAACTCGCAATTACTATGCATCTCTTATATGTACAGCATTTAGTTTTATAATAAATGCTTACACTGCATAAGTTTGAGCCCTTGCTAAAATTATACATTTTAAAATATCGACGGCTTATTACCGCTAAAAATGTTTTGAGTGCTGCCAAATATTAATAGAAGGAACAGAAAGAATAAATTCAGTATAGGTATAACAGATATTGTGGAAGGACTATTACTGAAGCTATATTTTAAAAGATACGGTCTAATTAAATACGATTTTACAATAATAGCATTTCCTTTGCATTGCAAATTCACAACGAATAACACATGTCATTTTTCCCAGAGTTGTTAGCTGCGAGAAATGTATAAAGAGTTCTTGCAATTTGCATAATACTCAATATCTTATAAACTTATATATTCAAATAATACTACATCAAAAGATAAAATTGAATTAGTTAATAAATAAAATCTAAATATATTCATCATCATCAGCTCATTTAATGTCCCCACCGAGGGGCACGAGCCTACCCGTAAAGGGTGATTAGGCCTTAGTCGTCCACGCGGGCCCAGTGCGGATTGGACGACTTCACACACAACCTTCGAATCTCTTCGCAGGCGTGCATGAAGGTTTCCTCACGATGTTTTCCTTCACCGTAAGAGCGTCGGATAACGTACATATATTTTCGAAAATTCGAAAATACATTGGTACGTGTCGGGATTTGAACCTCAGCCTTCCCGGTAGGAAGGCGACAGTCCACACCACTGAGCCACCGACGCTCTAAATATATTACTATAACATTACAATACTCGTAGTTTAAGTAGATGAATTGACTGTCGATTTACATAGAAGTGCTAGACAACTACTTCCAGTAGTTTATTACTATAATTTATTATTTATTTGACAATTACCATATAAAAAATGAAATGTAATTGCTTATTAAATCCCGTTGAAAAACCATTAAGGTTTGTAGTGACGTCAGTTTGAAAATAACAAACTAAATTTTTTGTAGTTATTTTTAAGTCGCGTCACTACAAACCTTAATATTTTTTTACCTAGTTTGAAAGCAACATTCGTAGAGTCGTTACAGTCTACCGTTGTAGTTCATTGCTGGACAATTGCCTTCCTCATGTTACACACAGATATTTCATCCTACTCTATGCTTGTCCCGACTTATCAGGCGTCAAACTAGATATATTTTCGGCGGCCCATCTGGTGGAAAACGGTAACCACCGCTCATGGGCAACTGCAAAGCCGAGGGAAAAGCCATGCCTGGGAGGGCGCCGCCTTTCAAGAGCAATGGGCTCTTTTTATACCTACTATTACTAGATATTGCGGATAAATACATGACCTCGCCGTCAACCTCATAATCAAAAATGTACCTGGTCTTATATTTTTGTCAAAAAACTTATACTTAAGGTTTGCCTGCATTTGTGTTTCCCACCAAGTAAAACTGAACTAAAAAATAAACCCATTGCATTGTTAAAGAGTTCGTGCACCCTAAAACAAGTCTGGTAATTTGTGTGTGTACTGGGTCCAGTCACAGCTTAGGATCTGGAGTGGACCGATTTTTATCTCCTAATTGGGGGGCTCGCGTTGAATCCTTCATTAGGGCAGGCGGCGGGGGCGGAGTGCGAGGACAATGGCGCCCCCCCGCGGTATTGTGCTGGTGCTACGCTTCTCAAAGTGTTTTTTCTGCAAAACATTTTAGTCATCATTCGGGAAAATAATATTTTATATATATTTTGGAAGATTTACAGTTTTAATAGTGCCTACTACGCTAAAATACAACAATATGGTACGAGTTTACTAGAGTACTAATAATTACAAATCTCCAAATATGAAGTATGACACAAAAGACAAGCACTTTTAACAAAGTTAAAACACATTTAGACATTTTTGTTACTAAATCAAAAAATATATTTTTTACAATTGAAAAAATAGTGCTTCAGTGGTTTGGACTATTGATAAAGAAATACCCGAGAAAACTTTCCAGTAAAATCCTTTTACAACAAGTAATTCGACGTATAAATATAATATGTTACAAACACTGAAATGTCTGAGTAGTTTAAGAATATGGATTTTTATGAAATGTTGGTTTGTAAGGTCCATGTGGCCGAGTTTTGGAAGCTGTGCGCTAATGTATGCGCGTGCGCCACGCAGCCGACAGCGCCCCAGCGGGCAAGACGCCACAACACAAACATTTCAACGCATCTAATTTATTGTCGTGTGGCGATGCGCCGCGGCACGCAAAAAATATCGGGTTAAGGGCCAGTTCTTGGGGAGATAACACGATTATGTCATGTTATCTCTGAAACATGTTTTATATTAAATTGTTGTTAAGTACTTTGCGTAATTATTACCAGGTTGATAAAATACTGATAGTTAAATTTTTATTTAATGGAATTTTTTGACAATATTATTTAACAAACGTCCACGTATTAGATAGCGCGTACAAATCGTAGAGACTAGGAGAAGTAAATATTTTTTGTTGTAAAGTAGGTTACGCACTTCCTTAACTTTTCCGCTTTATTATGCTTAACTAGCTGATATTGTCGCAAATCTCCAAAGGAAGTAAAAACACGATATTTAACACGTGTTTAATGAACACTACTTGTACTAAATGTACCTTTTAAAGTCCATTTGTCTACTTTCTGCGGATTGGGAGTTTAGCCACTAGATTGCTTCTTCCATCAACATCTGTTACTGGAATTTTAAAATTCATTTTCGCTATTACTTTTTTCCAAGTACCTATATTTTAAAATTTTACAACCATAAATAATTGAACAGCGTCGAAAAGCATTTGTATTATATATTATGGCAAAAGCTTGTCACGTAATAAGTGTCACTAAAACAGGTGACCAGTCAGTGAGCTGATATGACTAACGTAAGCGCGGCGCCCGATCCGATGCGGGACGGCGGATTGTAAAAGGTTTGTTCGCTACTTGCTGGAGCCTCCACGGGCAAGTGACATTAGTTGGATCTCGAAATGGAATAACAAAATTAGACATCAAATGAGAAGTATAAAATTGAATCACTATGATCATGTAGAGTTAACTGGTTACCCGTGCTGTAGGACTGATAGTAGTTGGAACAGCAGACGAGTTCTTGTCTGTAAACCATATCGTGAGTAAAACCACTTAGAATGTAGTTACCATGGACTGAGTGAAATCTTAGCGGTCAAAGTATTGAGGAAAGCGCAGGACTAGAATACATATAGGTGTGTAAAATGGGCAGACTTTACCTAGCAGTATTTTCGTGCATTTGTGGAAAGCTATGCTTATACCAGTGTGACATCTTGACCGGAGTGATACCGCGGCGAATATAAGGAACCTATAAATGACTTAAAAACATAAAAAATTGGAGTGCGTTAGGTTGAAGCAAATTTGATTATGCGAAAAGATTAATAAAATTAGTATTCATTATAATATTATTTTTAACGTTTTAAACACTTGCCAGTAAAATTAATCAGTTGGTATATTTTCCGTTCCATAACGCGCAACGAAATGACACCTTAAACCGGATTGAATATAGGAATAATCCTGACGGAGGATGACTCAGTCGTCGAGGCAATTCTGAATATTATTATATGTAAAGTAGTTGGTGTTCCGAGAGCGCTATACAATTAGTAACATTTATTAGAACAACGATTGTATGGGCACCACATAAAAAACACGCATCGCATTAACACGTTTTTCGACTGTCATTTAGAATATTTAAACTAGTATAGGTGACAATACTTTTTTCATTTGAATGATTCAGCGAGATTTACGTTAAATATTTTCTTTCATTACATATAATGTTTAAGTCTCGGGGCCAGTTGCACATTTACAACGGCACTTAGTTAAATTTTTGTCAAAAATTGAAAATGCGAGTTTTATTAAGGAGATAAAAGAGCTTTACGACCATACTAATACATTCAACTTATTTTTGGGGACTGATGCAAACAAATTCAAAGTTATATAAATATGGTGCAAAAAATTCGTGAATCAATTTATCGTCATATAAACCATTTTCATTGCGCCATATTAATGAAATCGCAAATATGAATAGATTTCGAAATCAATATATAGGTATAATTGTATGTTTATGTTAATGTTAAATTGCGACGACCTTTTAGGGTCCATATGTTTCACAACCAAATAATGTAAGATCTTATGGAATTTATATGTGATGCAATGAAAAATAAATGAAATGAAATATTGACTTCCTAAATGAAATGATTTTTTCCTATAGTAGATAATATGAAGTATATATGTTCAACAAAATACATGTAATTATTTTCTAGTACGCATATTTTTAATATGATACATATCGAAATGTGGTTTTAGATGGAAAACTCTATTTATTTAATAAATAACATATTGTACATTTATTAACAGGCTCAAAAAGTAGAGTTAGTCGTAAGGTGCATCTATGACTACGTCGCTATGTTAGATCCTGACATTTTATAGTTTTGATTTTCTCCAAGTTTCAACCCCACGTAGGCGACAAACCTAATAAACAATTATTTTTTTCTTAATTACTCAGTGTTTCTATACATTCTGTAGAAGAATTGCAATACCGTAGTAGCAGAGCGTCAACAAAGAACTCGATTGTTCCGACCACGTTATATCCTGGTAAGCTGAGGCCACCCACTGCCGGTGCACCCTCGCTCTGCTCCTCAATTGGTAGCTGGCAAAAACTGCATTTGCATAGACTGGTAGATGCGCGCCGCGATAGCGGCCGCCGCGTCCTACTGGTATGCGCTCCGAAATCTCTGGATACGGTAGTTTATCGAAATTCATTTTATTGAGATTCATCGTGCCCTCACGGAGGGGCATGAGCTTATCCGTACAAGGTAAGTTAAGGGTGTATAGGCCTTAGTCGTCCACGCAGGCCCAGTGCGGATTGGCTGACTTCACGCGCTACCTTTGAAGAGATGTAGCGTGCACAGGTTTCTTCACGATGATTTCCTTCCCCGTAAGAGCGTCAAATAAACGTAGGATGTATACTTTTAAAAATCGAAAAG
>PQWD01006792.1:0-49203 GCA_019425675.1 Leucinodes orbonalis | reverse complement strand
AATCTCACTCAAAATGTGCCCGCGGCAAAAGTCTGGCCATCGCGTCAGTTGGCAGAACTTTCATTCATAATCACGTCGCTGGCTACATGTCATAATGACATCTAGTAGTGTGCTCGTGCTTGTGATTTTGAACTCTTTCTATGACGCGTTCAGATCTAAATATAACATTATCTATTCGCATGTTCTGCGGCTCGGACATTTTTTAGTTGTCATTTCTTCGTGATTGTGCATCTTGATAGTTTATTGTCTATCAATGACACTACATCAACAACAATTGTACTAAAATTTTATTTGTACTTAATCAACATTACATTGTCTGGCCTTATAACTTGGAAATAAATTTTGTTGCAGAACCCATAGTTAAAGAGTTTTGCCATATTTTTTTTAAATTAAAGGCAGTTCAATAAATAATACGCTTGCTTTGACCCTTTAATCGCCCGGAGTCCAGACACAATAGAAAATTTATTGAGTCTGGGAACATAGGCGTTAAGTAGGTACCAGTTGCATAACAAACACAGGTTTAAGCCTAAGACGAACTGTTGATAAACACAATAATGCTGTCATCCACTGCACTCCTAGCCTAGTAGAAAACATAGGTAGAAGTTGGGTGGATTCTGAAAAAACAACATCAAAGTCAAACTAGAGCAAAATTTTTATAGGAGTCATTAAACACATTAAATTTCTCTATTTTGCTCTAATTTATCATTAAATCAACAAATTTATATAGGTGAATAACAAAATATTGTGCAATATATGAATTAAGAAATAAAATACTCATATTATAAAATTAACATCAATTTGAACATTCTATAACAGATTTTTGGAGTCTATAAAATGTGATATGGTTTTATTCATCTCTGAATGAATACCATATTTAAAATAGGCCTATTTTTTCTTAATATTTTATAGAAAACCAGTCACACTTTATAGTCAATACTAGTTTTCATGACATCAATATTAGCTCTGCTGCAGCATCTTTATTTGTCACAACCAATACAAATATATCATTCTTCATTTGCAAGGACAAAGTAACGAGTGTGGATTTTCGCTTAACATTTGGTGGAGAACAGAAAACCCCCAGCAAGAGAGACATGTTCCAACAAGATGCTTCCTTCATGCTATACCCAAGCTTTATCCATAATGTTTCAACGGCAACAAGATAAATATTACCTGACATATATTTCGTGATCATTAAACCTGTTCACCAATGGATTGCCTTTGAGGTACAACTCAATAAGCGGAAGAGACTTCAGCGGTTCCAAAGAGCCCAGGAATGGTATCTAAAAGAATACATTTTATTCAGTTGATAAACTTCTATAGTAGGTGTTGATAAGTCAGATGATACTTGAATAAACTTGGTTTCTACAATAATTAAGCTAGTTAGACATTTATTTTAAATTAAATTACAGAGCTAGTAAATTTGACAGCTGTCTTAGGCAAGTGTTCTAAGGGTGAAACAAGTAGTGTAATTACTAAATAATGAAATTAAAAATGTCTTATGTCTCGCACTAGCATACCTTAAAAAAAGTGACATTAAAAATGCAATTTCTCTGTGAGATTGGAACCCATGTCTAAACTCAGATGAAGCAACACATCCAAACACTCAGATAATAGGTATGTAGGCAGTCACAATAACTAAGGTTATAATAATAATAATAAAAAGCCTTTTATTTCTGTGATTACAAACATTATAAGTTAAACAGAACAGTTTACACCAGAACACTATTTTTAAGGTAAAGGCCTCTTCCAGAGACTGCCACGCGTTTTTCTTTGGGCTCTCCAAACCCAATTCGGACCTGCTATTTTTACAATCTCGTCTGACCAATACTGACCCGTGCCAATACTAAGGTTATTCTTTCGAATCAAAGGTAATGTCTACTCACCCTGTTGTCACCCATGTATAAAATCTTCAGTTGCTTGAATTTCGAAGATAATATTTTGAGATGTTCAATACCATGCAGCTTGTTGTCATTTAGATTCAGTGCTTCCAGATCCGGAATATTCTCAGCAATTATATCAATTGCTGCCAACATTATCATTGGACGAAAGAGGGCACAGAATAAATCCGCAAGGTCTGCAATATTGAGATGAATTAGGGTTATAGTTAAAACATTAACATTATAATGATAAGCTTTATTAAAAAAAAGCACTTAATAAGAGAGAATTATGATAATTCAAGTTTTAACACCAACTGCATAAATAGTACTATAATTCTAATAAACATTTATTTTTGATTTTGCTCATCATCATCAGCTCAATAAACATGCTCACCAAGGGGCATGAGCCTACCCATAAAGAGTGTACAGGCCTTAGTCATCTATGCCAGCCCAGTGCAGATTGACAGACATCACACACAACCTTTAAATCTCTTAGCAGGCGTGTGCAGGTTTCCTCACGTTTTCCGTCACCATAAGAGCTTCAGATAAACATACATATAGCATTCAGACGGAAGTTGTTAGATTTTTTTCTGTCAGTGTATAAGTTCAAAGTTATATGGACCATTTTGTCACCCTCGAGTAAACTACTAAATGCCTTGCTTGAGGTTGGTAAGTGATCCCAATATTGTTAGTGTTTCTGATTAGTTTTGTTATTTTAATTTTTAGTTTTTTATCTCATGTGTTGTTATTCTAATTTTTATCAATGTTGTGTACGCTTATAAAGGGTATATGTAGCAGACCATAACCTTTAACTAAATGTTGTCCGATGTTGTGTATATATACTGTTGGTGTACCTTTTTCTATAAATAAATAAACTCCGAAAATACAATGGTACATGGTGGGATTTAATCTTGTACCCTCCAAATCGGAAGGTAACAGTCCACACCAATGAGTAAGCAAGCTCTCTATGCTCATGTCTTCTAAGGCACAGACATTCCTTTTAGCAAAGTAAAGCATAAATAAAGCATTTAAATTGTAAGACTATAATTATTTTATATTTTGACACAATTGCTACTATGCATATCAATGTAATTACTTTTAAGATATAACATTTATTTATGATGGTTCAGCTGACAATGATAAAAAGTATATTTACTGGATCTGCATGGAATTTGGTTAAGTCCAAAGCTTTTGTGCTAGCATTGTATTTTTTGGCCATAGCTAGCTTCATCTTTCTTTCATATCCGATCAATGTTACATTTGGACAGCATTAACGAACATAACCACAACTTTGAAACCATCAGGCATTGTTAATCTTTCTGTCTGTATTGAATAGCTTCTCGGCTATTTCATCATTCTACATTAAAAATTGCTGCATTCCCATGACCTTGTAATAATGTGGTTAAACACATTCTGGTGATATTAAAGCTGAGAAGGGTTCTTAGTACTACATCTTTCTCATGCTTTGCCCCATAAGGTATGATAACTTGATACCAAGGTAACAAGCCAGGTATGAACTTTTCTTAGGCATTCCTCCACGTGATGCTGCTGTGTTAATACGGCCACCTCTTCCTCTGAAGTTACCTTTTCTACTGTACCCCTGTCCACCAGATTGGGCTCCATGTCAATATCATCGTCCAATAGGACTTTATCGTTCCAATTACGAAACTTGTTTTACCTTTATGGTACCAGGTTTGAAGCTAACACGCCTGGTGTTTCCAGTGTGAGCTCTGTCATCATGTTCTTAAAAAAAATACTTTCTATCAAATACTACATAATAAAAAAATTTATGTTCATTATTATTTCATAACGTAAGTATATTGCACAAGGTCATAATAATAACACATGTCTGAAATATTAACAATTCAACTCACCAAAATGATCATTGTCCTTCCAGTTTCTCGGTCTTCCTCCTCTTTTGGCATGTTAGAATATTCGATATAAGATAACTGTAACAATTACAAATAACAGAACAAGGTTATTACACAAATCATACAACTTAGTAATGAACACGCGACGCTACGCACAAAGGTAAAACTTACCGAAAAAAAAACACACCAGGAGAATAAATTAACTATACTAAATGTATATTTTATTATTCGAATAATTCACGAAACTGCTTGGAAACTGGTGAAATATTATTGATATCAAAAATTCAAGCTTCGGAAGATTGATGAAATGATGATTGATGATGTGAGACCAAAATGGACCCAACTCACAAGTCAAATCATGAAATCAGTCACTTTAGTCACCAAATTCTTTGCTCTATGGTTTTCTTGTCTATGCTTGGTGCTTGACAACTTGGTGTTGATATGATACAGATAATAAAAACTATAATGGGGATACCACTCAATTATACTAAAAACAATACCAACACAAACCTACAGTTCTCGCAGTAAACTGATTGATGTGTACTGCAATTCAAAATGTAGAGCATATGTTATATCCTTATGTACAAAAATTTTCTTACAACCGGGAACTTTATGTGTCAATCAAAATAAAATGTATAAAACTCACCCCTTTGTGATTCCAGAGCGGTAGGCAGAGATTATGGAGCGCCAGTTTGCATGGTCCTGACATAGAACTCTAGCTTCATTTGATGATGATATTAGTATGTTACAAACTCGGAGGAACTAGTTCCTCCGAGGTTACAAATATAAAAAAACCACAGGTTCATTTACATATAATATAATAAAACTGTTTATTGTATTTTAGACTAGCCGCATTCTATACACAGATGATCTTGCTCTTTTCAGTCAGGGGACGAGTTTTGAAGATGTTGAGACAAGCCTCACAAAAGATCTGCATGAGCTGAATCCTCGGAGTAAAAAGACAGAGGCGTATTCATGCTATTACCCCTCTGCCGAATGCGATGGATTTTAATCTTGCGTAAATATATTAGCAAACCCACAACCAATAGCCCTCAGACGCTGCCGGTACGCGACTGTGAGCAGAGCTCCATGAAAATGCCGATTTGTACTGTATTTCTAGTTCGAAAAAATCTAAAAAATGAATATTAAAAGGGAAATGGAGTTATATTTCATTTCTAAATTAATATTATAAATTATTTCCATTAAAATTACGAGAAAAAAACAAGATTTTCTTCTTTAAATATTTAAATTTGGACGTTCTACAACACTGGTCCAGTTTTTCAGTGTAACGTCGGAACATGCACTATTCAATAATTGTAACATTTAATTTGCAGCAAACCATGGCGTTGTGTTGTTTTTTGCTTTCTTAAATAGTTTTTTTATTTCACATGTTTTACTATCGTTACGTCAAATTGAATTACAATGGCTACTAAATCACAATCTAAATAATATTTAATAAAGTCCGAAATTTTTCGATAACAATTCATTAAACAGGACATGCCTTATTATGACAGCATTACAAAAGTACAACAAGGCCTATTCAAATCATTCATAGTGATAAGTGTGATTTTAGCCTGTTTATATTTTGCTTATATTTTATATTATTTACAATTATTAAATTAAAATGTTTAGTTTTATTGATTAATTGATGCATTGGACATATAATCTTAAAAAACAGATAGAAATAAATTTATATTAAATATATGCCGAAGCATTAAATCAATTGAAGTTCTCATTATAAAATCAATAATTATATATTCAATTGGTGACGTACGGGGTCATCACTAAAGTCAAAATTTCTCGATCCGTCAATTAAATGAATGGACAAAAGTTTTAAAAAGTAGTAGCTAGTGTTAGGATGTGATCGAAAATTGGTATCGATATTTCGAACTTTCATTATAGTATGTGCCAATAAAACAATTTTAAATATTGATTTAATTTGATTGACGTTTCAAGATTAGTTTAGGCTTTCGTCGTCCAATTGCAAACAAAGGAAATAAAGTATGAATAATAGGTGTCTATATCATTGTAATGAATATCATAGATAATTTATTTAGCACTTTCTGCGCCACGTTGTATTATCCGCAGTGTAAAATACTCTCCCGTAGTAAAACGTAGCCTATTTTTTAGGACGGTAACAGTCCAGACCGTTGAGCCACTGACGCTTTCAAGAAGAAGAGAACCTCCATAGAACTTGACTGTGTTTTAACAATGTTAGCTAAGTAGCTTAGTCTTTGCATTTTACCTATACCGATCACTTACCTGGATGATATTATTATTTGTGTACAATGATTGTATGTTCGGGTGCACAATAAAGAGTTAATTTTGATTATTTTCATAGTGCACCTTAAAAACTGAATTAAGAAAAATATTAACGTCCTTTTATAGCTTCTAGGCCCAAAACTTGGGTCCAATTTTAACAATACAAACTTTCATCTCATTTTTCATACATTTAAATGGTAGACAAAACCTATGCCATGTAACAAACAAAATGATTTAGAATAATTAATAAAAATAAATGTTTAATAAAATTCCTCAAAACATCGATATCGATACTTTTTTTCCGTCTCTTTGTACAATTATCATTTCAATGTGTTCGTACAGTCCGCTGTACGTTACGGTCGTTTACTGTAACTTATATGTGTGTGCTTAAAAGTGCCATACTGTTATTCTTTTGAACTTGTGTGCTGTGTAACGACACAAATTTTTTGTGCCTGTTTGCGTGAATTTTCTATGTGGTATTGGGTTTCTCCTCCCGCCCTACCTCAAAATGTGGTAGAATTATTTGTTGGTAACTTATGGTTGTTAACGGCTCCTGTCTTTTTACTCCGAGGCTGAATCACTTCTATATGACTAAACTATACTGCAATTTCATTTTGGGGGCTTCAATACTTGATAGTGTACCAGGCATTGTACCCCCGAGTATTCGTAGATGTGTGGCTGGTGCCCTTGAAAGTAACGCTCAACACCTTATGCACAATTACGTGCAAGTTCGGGATAGCTTGAAAGCCGTAATCGTTTTTTCACGTGTGTCAAGCCTCTGTCCACAAATCCGAAGACTGATAGACTGCATCTTTAGACTGAGATGATTACTTTGCCAGATCCCTTTGGCCCCTCTTGATGAGAGGCTTTCCTCTTGGAAATGAACTGTTTTGGCTGATCTGGAAGTCTTTTAATAGGATTCGGACAGGACACTGAGATTTTTGCCAAATGGGGATTTTCAGACGGTCTCAATTTGAACTGTCTTTGTGGGGCGCTCTAAACCATGGTCAATAAGGTTAACCATGGTTTGAAGCGTCTCACAAAGTCATGTCCTGCTTACTCAAGCATCTGTTGGCAGAAGGTCTTAATGGCAGTTATCGACAATGCTGTCACTAATGTCATCATAGTTAGCTTTTGAACTTTTATAGTCTAATTATGTATTTGCCATCGATACGCTAAGAAGATTTGATATATCATTATTCGATACAGTATGTTATATTATTGTAAATCAATACAGAAGAATTTCAAATTATTTAAACAAATAAACATCTGCATAAATTCTACTACTATGTTTTTATTTTCCATAACTTGGCAACATTAGCCAAAGAAAACGCCATTTTTAAAATAAGTTTTGTCTATGACATTCCAAAAAGACTCGTTCTACGCAGTGATGCTTGGCTTCTTAATATTTTGTACATGAATTATTGCACATTTGCTGAAAAAAAATGTGTAAAGAAGTTTGATGAAAAAGACAGCCATTTTTTTTATAATGTATTGTAATAATCTTCATGTATATATTCAAATTTTTTGTTATAGTGACTGAAAAAACCTTATTACTTGAAACGGAATGGTCTAGAAACCATAGCATTTAAAAATAAAACGATCACAGACAAAGTTCGTGTGCTTTTCGAGTCTTCTGCCATGTTTTGTCCTATTTGTCGCGCTTGATGAACGCGTTCGCGATTACTGTTTAAAACTGTTATTTTCTGAATGTATTACGGGCTGTGTTTTGTTTACAAATAGTGTATGTGATGGTGTTATAATTATTCTTGTGAAACTTTTGATCAATCGATCATTTAACTAAGCTGTGTGCGACAGTGTAATTCAAATTACAACAATTTCAGAATTAGTTGCTTGCTTGCTTTAGTCTGAATTCGAAGAAATTTCGCCGTCGTTTTATGACATTTTTAGCTAGCGCAGTGATTTGATAAATTGTATCGACCTATGACGCAACCCACGTGCACATAATACAGCTAGCATCTCATGCACATTTGTTATTATTTTGTTCGTGAGTTCGATTAGAGCCTGGTAGGATCGGACCGAACGGGGGGAAATCGCGTCGTTTGTCGATCGGTGTCGTCGCATTCTAACGTTTGATTACGCACCAAAGTATTTGACGGTGATTTCTGGTGCATTATTTTGTGCGGGATAGTGTTGGTGTCGTCGATCGGTGCAGCGCACACGTGACGGGACGAGTGTTTGGGTGTCAGTCGGTTGCAATCCGCGGGCGCTCGGGCACGGCATAGTCGGCCTGCACTCCTGCAGTGCGGAGCGCGCGACTCGGAGGTGAATCACCGCGCGTTGGTCGTGTTTACCCGGGAGTGCATAAGTGCGTGTAGGGGAAGTGAATCAGGCATGTGCGCCGCGCCGTGGCGCCGATGATACCGCCGTCGAAGGCGTTTTGATCGCGTGTGTGTGCGGTTATGCTTGTTGGGTTATGAGTGTGTGACAAATTTCTAGTGTAAGGACACTGGAGCCCCTAGACGGAGTTGGGCCCGCCGGGGCGGCCCTGGTGCTTCTCGGGGCTCCTCACGAAGGCAAAATGGCTGCGTGGAATCGCCACCACCACTTCAACATGCTCATGGACGAGAATGCCAAAAATAAATGTAAGTTGCATGTTACCTATTCTATTACTATACTAGTAAAAAATACCTTTGTACAAAAACACATTTTTTGACTATGCAGAATGAGCAAATTACTACATGTGAATTTATTTATGTAGGTAGTCAAATATTTGTAAAAAGTTAAAAAACTATTTCTACCACACATACCTTACAAATTTATAATATTATTTTTATTTTTCTGAAAAAACATTGTCATTTTTTTAGCAATTCACTGCTGTGTAAAATATATTTTATATTTGTGTTTTGAATTGGACGAAATATTATTTATTATTGGAGTAATTTAGGGCTTGATAATATAAAAATATATATCACTAATCTAAATTAATACTTACCTATGATAACTTTACAGTGAAAATAATCCTGTGAAACCATCAATTTTTCTCCCAGCCCTTTTAATTTCAATTTTGAGTATTAAACATGTATTATTTATTAGTAAGTAGCTGAGTATTATAAATAGCAAAATGTAGCTGTTAAAATATACTTACTTTGGTATAAAGTAATCATGAAATGACTTATGGTTAAAATAATGATAATGTTAACATATTTAAATGCTCAACATTTAAAGCTTTGAATTAAAAAGTCTCAACAATTGTAATTTCAGAAAATATATGTGTACTGGTGAACATAGGTTTCCCCAATTTCACCCCCTCTCAACTTCTACCTTACAGCAGAGAAGATACCTGCAACCTGGCAATATTTGTTCTTTTTTATTTTATTTTATTATTCTTTATTATTTAAAAGAGTTTTTTCATGTTGAAGATAACACTCTCATTGTTTACACAATGGCAATACTTGGTACTTTGGTTCAAGTAAAAATACATATTAATATGTTTATAACCTAGTTATAGAATTTTTAGAAACAACTGCACCTGTCATTAATGCATCCTGCAGAATATTTAAACTTCATGCAAGGTTCGATAGTGGACTTTAGGCTGGCTTCATTATAACATGCTAACATTTCTAAAGATTTCCAGATAAAAGGCCATGTTTCCTAAAATTTGTTTTTACTTCTCATCAGTACGGACTACATAAAATATTAAAAATGATAACTTAAATAAAAATGTACTTGAACATCCCTATGCAGTGGGATGTTAATTTTTGTGATACTATCAATATAAAAAGCATTGTGTCTATAAGATTGTTTCAAATATTCTAAATACTCTTTGCATGTTAGCATTTGTGTAACAAGTTTTTATGGCTTATTTATTTATTTGCAGGTAATATTTTATTTTAAAGTTTTTTGCATGCATTTAATTTATTGCCAGTTGCAATGGAAATAGTAAAAACATTCTAAATAGTATTGCAATTATAAAAAAATATTGATGTCATAATAATTTATTTGTCTGCTGTAACATATTATTTAAATAAAAAGTTTTCATAAGATGCTTCGAATTTTAAGTTTAAAATCAATGACATGTTCATCAATGTGTTTTATTTGTATTTATAACTAAAGCCAATGTAATGTTGTCACAACCATCATTTATTCATTGTATAGATGAGCTGTTCTGTTTTTCATGGAGCAACTTTCATTTATTGTTTTCCATTTGCCACACTTGGCAACTTCCTCAAAATATTTTTACAACATGAACTTGACTGTACCACATTCATAATGTTGTAATTTAACTAGTGCTGTAAAAGTAATACAAATAAAAAGTTAGATATAAATGAATTGTCTTAAAATAAATAGCTACTTACTAGCTATTCATTGCTTGATTACTTAATTGTACTGGTATAATCATAGCAGAATTGTAGTGAACCTTCTAACTGGGCAGTTTTAGATCTGATTTCTGTTTTAGTAGCTAGTAATTACTGTTGCAATGTAACTGTAATGACTTGCATTTAAAAGTAACTAAGCTGGTCTTGTATCATATTATAATTGTACATATTTATGATGTTCAGAACTACCAATCAGTAACTTACTCATTGTCTTTAATAAGGCACCACTTGCCACCCTTATGTAAGACATGAGGACTGTAGATCTCATTTCTTACATAAGGGTAGCAGTAGTATCCTTTGAAGTTGCCACACGCAATTTGTAACAATCAAAGCGAAATGTTACACATCCCTTGATTCAATGGACATAATACAATTTTCCGCCTATCACCTCTTTTACGTGCAATGTGCCCCATCACATGTCCCTGTGGGTGTGTATATTGTTGAATGCACACGGCCCTCTGTGACCTACCTGTGGAATATACCTACAGCACACTGCCCTATATCCCTTATCCGTTCGTGTATATTTATTTTTCTTTGAATAATTTAACTATGCCTTGTATCTTGATTAAACATCACTGCTTTGGATATGTAGGCATCTAGTTTTTTCGTATTTAATTATGCACCCTTTGTAGGAAAAACAATCATTAGTACCTCTTTGTCGTTTTAAATTTGGTAACAGATGCATTTATTTATTAGCCAAATTTCATACTCGAGTGTAGTAGTTTAAAAAAATTATAAAACAAATATTCTCTCAAGTTTTCGCGATTAGTACACATTGCATTGTTTAGATAGGGCAATAATGTGCAGAATTTCCTAGTCCGGCAAAAAGCTTGTTGGAACTACCTTATGCAAACACACCTTGAACCTTAAGTAGTGGTTCTAAAACAAATCTCGGTCAATGAATTATAGAAGCGGCTCACAAAAGATTAACATTTTTAACATTCAGTGAAAATTTTGAAAATATTGTGTATATTTCATCACAATCGCATCATATTTTATCTCTGTCGGTGTTTTGTTCTGCTGACTCAGAAACTTGTGTTGCTAACGAGAAAATGGGTGTTATTTAATGTTTTGATGGCATGACGAGCTGTTGAAACTCGCGCGCGGTACTTACTTTATTCAATTTTCCGGTAAAGCCCGACGTATCACTTCCCACGCTTTTGGCACTACACAGAGATCATTGCATTCGCCAGTCCTAAATATCACAAAGAAAGTGCTCTTAATACCCTGTTTCTGGGGAATCCGAGTCTCCCGTATTTATTTCCATTTCACATTAAGTTGAATAAATCATTCTCACTGCACTATACATACTCATTGATTTGCCATTTATGTTATTGAATATCCTTAATCAACCAGTCTTATTGCGTACTATGAACTGGCGCCGCTCATTTCATACTTATGACAACAAAGATAAAGATTTCCAAAAATAATATAACTACCTCTCATACTTTCGGAGTAAAATGTGGGTATTTGTCTTTGTGTAGTAGAAAAAACAGAATTTTACTTGGTTTGAAGCATGAGACTCGAATACCGCGCACAATATATAATACCCTCACAGAGAGTTAAAAACTCTATAATTGTTGTATTGGAAAATACGTTGTCCATGCAATGGTAAATGAAAATTGCACGACCGCGGCAGTAGGTCAGAACGGACACAGGCCTAGTGCCAAATATTTACGACGGTCGACGTCCATGCCGGAACCATCGGTGAACTCGCATTTTTCGTGTGCGATCAACTTTCATTCACCGTCTGAAAGCTGTGTTGCTATGCGGATGCTGGCCTCACAGTGCTCTGTCATTAAAACCAGTGCTCGTGCACCGACGCGGCATTATGTAGATAGTATCATGTGCTTTGGAAAGTATTTTACTTTATCCGTACAAACATGTAATAATTCTTATTATCTTGTCGTCTATCGTCATTTTGAATATTTGCAATGCAATTTATTGTTTTGATTAAACATAGCTAACTTACCGCAACCGCGTCTTATCATTTATCGCCGAATTGTTGTTAATTGGATTGGGACAACCTGGCTGGAACTCATACGAATAGCGGCCCGTAATTGGCGATCTAAATGGCATGTCGCTTGCACTTGATAACGGTTGGTGTTTCACAGTCAACCAGTTATCCCATGCCTGCGAGTGAAGTCTTGCCGGCTCACTCAGGCCGGTGAATGGTCACCTTTCACCGACACACTGTCTAGACGAGTTCGTTTCGGCTCGTGAATGAATTTAACATTGGAATGCGGAACGACAATTCATTGTGCCCCCCCCCAAATGTTGGTGCGCTTTGCGAGTGAAATCTCGATCGTTCGCCGAATTGATTTCTCGGAAGTCGTCCTCGAAAATGTAGGAGGGCTATGTGTGATTCAATTTGAAACATGAGAACAGTTATTAAGATATTGTATTTAAGTCGAGCAGGGTAACTGTTCAAACACCCAGGTAAAGAGGCGTGGGCAGTGGCGCACGGGTACTGTGTGGGCATTCAGGTACCCTATGCAAATTGTTAAGATTTCTCCGGCCACAACTGACACAACCCATAAGACCCATTATTTCTGTAGTTGCCACGATTTCATTGCGCACCAATAATTTGCATTTTAATTGGATGAAGTCTCGCTGACAGACATAAGCGTTTTGTATTGCCCAAGAAATCTCATGCTAAACTGGTTATGGAGCCTGATATTAAAGTACAAATAGGTAATACTATATTGTAAATTTGTGACTTGGACTTTCACTTTAATTGAAACTGTTGGAAAATCAATCGCATTATTGTATTAAAAAGCGTCATAATTGGGGTATTATTTGTAGTGGTTTCTGCCTATCAACTGTTTTGGAAAATACAAACTTATTTTTATTAGTCACGAAGTTGTCCGAGTGTGACGAGTCAGCCCTAAAGTGCCTCTCGGTGTCATCGACCGGCTGTGAAGGTTTTGCACGTCCAACGGTGCTGTTATTTTAATAATTGAATGAGTATGGAAAGTAACGTCACTGACATTCGTTCATTTAACGGTATGTCGGTTCATTTGTATCATAAGTGCCTACTGTTAGATTAAACTGTATTGCCTGGAATCAGTATTCGTTTACAGTAATATTTTAGGATGCCTTGGGCTTAAAGTTCATTATTTTGAATATAGTCTTTCTTCTACGTTTTTACTGAGTATTATTTTAGAAACATAAAACTGGAGAGTCACATTATCCTTTTTGTACCTGCAGATGTCATGGTACTCTGTAAGTTATCCTTAATAAATTGGTATCTTTTATAATATTATCTAATATGACTGTTTTTAATAACTACCTATTCGATACAAATTATTCAAAATGTAAGTAAAATACTTTAGGTATTTCATACTTTCTTAACAAAAATTAAAACATGATAAAAGATTATCAGTTATCCTTTTGTTAGCAAACACATTGGATTTAATTTATTTGTCAAAAAAAAACATTGTCATATTTTATTTGTTATCTGATTGTTTTTATGAACCGACCAAGTGATACGTGGCCTTCGCATCGATGTGTTCATTGCCCTTAGACTTCCTGTTCGTTAGGTTGTAGGTATGTTTCTATAAGCACTGTTGTTATTATTAGGTGTTTAGGAGGCTATTCAGGCTATATAAGTCTAGGCGTCACAACTATCTGTAATACCTTTTTTGAAGAGTCACAAAATGTGTTATGGCGAGGTGCCCTTTGTATTTCCAACATAACAACATTTCAAGAAATTTTTAGGTCTAACTGATAGCGAACAATACGGTTCTTTTGCCTTATACAAGTTTTGTTATCACATATACAATGTATTATATTTTCGAATCTCTGATCATTATGATTGTGTGTAATCTAATATTCATATGTATTTTTGTTATGATGCTTATATACCTGATAAAACCATCTAGTTTTTTATCAACTAAAATTAAAGCTCTAAAAAATACATGATAATGTATTTTTTGTACACCATCTAGCCAAGTTAAGTCATTAATAGACAGCAAAACCCGCAAGCATTATGTTCGTAACTTAAAGCATCACTTTGTTAGAATTAATATCGAATTTGGTGGTTGGCATCCCCATCGGGCCCCGCGTCGTTGACCGAATGTTTTTGCACACCTAGTCACAAGCTGTCTCAGTATTTAGAGCAACTCAAGTCAGCGTTGAACAAAGCAACACGAAATGTGTCTCTTAGTGATTTAACCTCACATTCGGAAGGATTGAAGTTATCATTTAGGGAATCTTTAAGAGTGTAACTTTTTAATGGAGCAGTATGAATGCACAGCGTAAATTGTATTGAGAGGCAAGAATCTGACGTTTATTCGATACCAAGATAAAGAATTGTGCCTACGATTTAAGTCATGTAAGTTACCTAAAAATACTTAGGATGAAAAATAAAGGTATATTATTTGCATATTCAAAGTTAATTCACTCAGAACAAAATAAAGATGCAAGTGTTTCTAGTCTCTCGAACGTAGCACGCACGTAGACAATAGATTCATCTAATGTGGGTTGTGACTATCCACCCGTACGACCGCCTAGACTGGCCATCTGCCGAGTCACCGTGTAGTCCGGCTGTGTACTGTAAGGCTGAACTAATGAAATACCAAAGATAATAAAAAAAATTACAATAGTAAACTTATTCATCATCATCAGCTAATTACAAGTCCCCACCGAGAGGAACGAGCCTGCCCGAATAGAGTGGTCGACTTCACGCATAACCTTTAGGTTTAAAGAATTTATTTCTCATACAAACTTATAGTTCATTTACAATGAGATATGAATATCACAATAATTATAGTTCATGCTCTAGTTCTGAGGCCTTAAATTTACAGTGTATGGACATAGTGTTTGAGCTTGAGCTAATATTCTCCTTGACCTTTGAATCTCGCTACAGGCGTACGCAGGTTTCCTCATGATGTTTTTCTTCACTGTAAGAGCGTCGGATAAACGTACATATAATTTCGAAAATTCGAAAAGACATCGGTACGTGGCAAGGCGACAGCCCACACCATTGCGCTACCGACGCTCCTTGAGACACCGAATCTCCAAAAAAATTTTGAAATTCACTGATTTAAAAAAACACAATATAGGTATTTTATATTTAATCTTCCTATAAATTAGCAACATTGCTACAAATGTTAGGCTAATTAAAGCTGATAAAATTCAAAAAGGGGTTAGTTGCATTCCGTCCATGGCGCGATCGGTATCGTCGCGTATATGTAATAATTTCACTGTTTACATTATCAGCGATCCACGAGACGCTATCGTGCATCCAAGCGCTTAGGTAACGCGGGCGATAACGGCGCGGGCGCGATGTTTTCGCGCTCGAACCGCGCGCGGCGCCCCCGCGCGTGCCCCGGGTTAACGGCCAGACAGGCGGGCAGCCGGCCGTTAAACCTGCCTCGGACTAGGCCTGGCCTCGCGGGCCCCACACAATGCGCAAACACCGTCACGCTTCTTCTACAAACCGACTATACACGCACTTAATGATAAAAAAAAATTGCTCTCGCCTATCTAGAGTCGTCACGTTATGAGAAGTTTTATATTGTCAGAATAGCGGCGCCAAATTTTACGTCAGTTCTGATAAAATTGTTATAGTGCGGAATGCGATGTGTCATAATGCTGTTGTTTGATAAGATAAACGTATTGTTTTATCGGAATACTTCACAACAATGTTCCAAAATCAAATGCTATTTAGGCAAACGGCAAAACTTTGTCTAGTTTTTAGGTTGCATTGAAATGCGCTCGATTGTATTTTCTTCTCAGGCCAAGTGCCATTCGGGCCAAGGTGATGCAAATCGAGCCTCCGCGACTTCCCCTGTGTGTTTATGCGGCGACCCGATCGTCCCTGGCACTATGAAAATCTACTAGATGAATTATTCTTCTGTCTAAGTGCTTAATAGAAAACCTCGTGAATAATTCACTAGTGGAAGACTGCTAATAAAAGCGTGCTCGACAAGATGGTGGCGGTCGATATGTAAAGAGATGAGATCTAGGAATAATATCCTGGTGAGATTGTTTACGGTGCGGCTCTCGGACGGATTGCGTCGTAACGGTCGCTAGTTTGCTTGAAGCTCAGACGGAAAGGGAGAGCACACAGGTGGTGCACAGCGAACGTCAGCGTCCTCGGTGCTTTTTCATTCTTCGTTTGCGTCTAGGATTTGCATACAATCGGAGAAATTGCTTGCTTGGTGGCAACCAGGGAAAAAAAAGGATCTCTGTTGTTAAATGCACATATGACAACTCGTACTTCGAACTGCATACATATTTCTACTTTGCATATTACTACAAACTATGCATGTGTTAGTGCAAACGTTTACATCACATTATACTATGTAAACTGCATGGAACATTGAATCGTTCACCCATAATCTGCGTCTCGGCCGGTCAGTGCACAGTTTACCATCGACGTGTTTGTCATCTGAATCACGTGGCCTTCCGCTCGGTTATTACTAGCCTACACTGGGTTAGCGCGTTAGTTGTGTCGGACTGTCCGCGCAGGCATACCGTCCTTATCGGCGCGAACTCCAAAGTACGCATCACAGCCACGTGTATAAACATTGTTTCACAACAATAACACGCCGCCCGGTGACGCGCGCAAGGACGCGCCGGCGACGACGCGGACCTATCGCGTACCCACCAATTGATTGTCTAACGTTTACCTCGAGTTGAATCTGAAAAAAAAAAACAATGTCTAGCCAACAGCAGACGCTTAAAAAACAAGTGCGCGCTGGCTGAGTTACCGCAACATTTAACAAAAATGAATTGTATCGATGCGCGGATGCTTGAAGTACTTCTTTGTTTTATTTATCATCTATTCGACTTGTGTGGTCTTTATTGCTCTTTTGTTGTGAGACAAAACAATCGTGTTCAGTTATAGTGTTTTAAAATATAAATTTAGTGTTGTGCTATTATGTCTGCCCAATCGGAAGGTGAAACGGACGACAGTAAGTAGTTATTATCAATTGTTAATAGTTTTTCTCTCAAACTGGTTTCTAAGTACATAGCTTCACCAGCAGCAATGCGTCAAGGAGACCGCCTTAATGGATTCCTCGAAGTCTCGGTCAGAGAATTGCGCAGTTACATTGAACAGCGATCGTTGTGGGTACATTTTATTTTAACACCGTGTCAATGGCTTAAAATGACCTTCTGACTGTTATTTTAGGGGGGTGGTAGAACGATAAACACAGTGTCAATTGATTTTCGACAGAATAACTTGTGTCCTCTTTTTGTTTTGTAGGATTTATACGGTTATTGTTTGAAATAGGATTGTATTTTTTGACGTGTACTAAATGTATCATCCTTGATTGTGAAATGACAGCTCTTGCATCGTCACGTGACGTTAATTGGCGTTCCCTATACAGTGCATGCATACATACACAGATTTTAATACTATCTGAGTATGATCTATCTAAATAACGAAAATGTTATTTAATGAAGTGACATCTTGAGAACAAAAGTACATTGCTTAAATTAGTAAGTTTTAAATATAATATAATGCCATTTTTCTTTTAAATTTAATTTGGTAATACTCGCGTCTGGATTTTTTGTATGCTATAAATAGGACGGTATAGCGTCACGGGTTGAACGTCAGGTTAGGTTGGGTCGACCTTGAAATTAAATTAGGTTCTTTCCCAATAATATTGTTGTTATTCCAGGTGTTTTCTCGCCTAAAGGGACACTCAACATGTTTGTAATTTGGACTAGGCTCATGATTATTTTTATTAAAATGATTATTAAAACAGATTCTTCCGCTTTAAGACTTGTCGCGGAGGAATAATACCAAACCTATTGCTGCGACAGTTTAATCACCAGTGAGTCTTTGATACATAACCGAGGTTCGAGACCCTTTCGCGATGCTCATAAGCTTGTTGTGTAAATTTTTACGGCTGACAGTTTTTTGTTCTCGGTACTTGCCTTGTAAAGCTGTAAAGGCCATCTGCGACCAACCGCAGTAGTCGGAATAGAAGAAAAAAGAGTGACCGTTTAGCAGATGTGAAATAAGATACAGATAAGTGTTTTAATCACCGGTCGAACGGGGTTATGCACTTCTGCATTGCGGTTCGTAAACAGCGAACGTGTGTTTGCACCTCCCACGCCAATCTACCGACAACTAGTCGCATTCCACGCATAGCTAACGCAGGTTGTCGGCCGCGGGCCGGTTCGGAACGGCTCGCTGACATAGCAACAGAGACTCCTTGAAGTTAATAAATGGTAATATTGAAAAAAAAAAGCGTTGATACTTTTCAAAGGTTCTATGAAGGTTAATCTTCTCTCTTTCTCTCGTAACCTACCGCAGTCTACTGCTGTATGTCCAGCAGTAGACTTTCTTGCTTAAAAAACCTAAACTCCAAAACCTATTTCAACACCATCATCACCTCATTAAACGACTCCATCGAGGGGCACGAGCCTTCCCGTAAAGAGTATTGACCTGTCGACCACGCGGGTCCAGTGCGGAAAGGCCGATCCCACCAAAAACATTCTGTAAAAAATCTAGCCAAGTCTCGATGGAGCTGCTTGATTATCTCTAAAAAAGGTTCCTTACTGCAATTAATTAATTATTATGGTTGATGTTGTGTGACTTGGCCGTTGAAGAGTACACAAGGATACAAAACTAGGTGCTAACACCATTGCACCAATCTGTCGCCAGAACCGCTACCCATTGACGGTACAAATTTGCCACTTGGCAAACGGTGATTCAATAGCCCATCGATTGTAGGGTTGATAAAGCCACTAACGTATAAAGAATGTTCAACGGCCAAGTCACACAACATTAACCATAATAATTAATTAATTGCAGTAAGGAACCTTAGACTTGGCACGTCTTTGTCTTGATTTCATTACTTTTTAGAGATAATCAAGCAGCTCCATCGAGACTTGGCTAGATTTTTTACAGAATGTTTTTGGTGGGATTTTACTTCTTTTTGTAGAAACTTGAAAGGAATATTATTTTCATAGTTTTCCCTTTATGTAGCCATTAAACCCTAACTCTGTACCGAATTTCAGCTTTCTGAGTTAATGGGAAGTACTAGTTCTATTTTGATGATCATGAGTGAGTAAGTGTCTGTCGAAAATGCGAAACTTTGCTTTCGCTTAACGTCGGAACTAAATGACCTACAGACTTGAAATTTTGGATTTAAAGTAAGTTATTATATCTTACTAGATGACGAAAATTTCAGCGCTCTGGTATTATCCAAAGGTTCTCAAATCGGGGCCTGAAAATGCGGCGAAATGGATCCTGTAAAGGATGGTACGGCAGTGTTTGCTTCGCGCTCGACTTGGCGGGGGCACTGCCGTGCCCCCAGATATCATGCACAACCTTTCAATTATGTTATACGCGTATTATGTAAATTAACTGTTTTTGATCATATTATTATATCTAATGCTTTTATGTATGATGAGTTATATAAATCAATACATAAAATAATTTATTTGCCAGAATACACGAATTGAAACTCGATACTTAATATTTAGTGAGCAGGTATTAGCAGCTAACACAATGTGACAGTAGGTTGACTTGTATATCTGCATTTTTTTTACTAAATAGCAACATCGGTAACAAAGTGATATGTATAAAACATACAAAATGTATCGATATTTGATAGGTACGTCGTAAAATTCAATGAAAATAACAAAAGGGGTAAACAAAAATAGATTCTAATTGAAGAATTCGATAACGCGTTCCTGAAAGGCGCACGTGTTCTGATTTAAATAACAATCATAAAACAAATTATGAAGAATAGTATTTAAAAACAATCTTGATACTGTTGCCTACTGATATTTTATTATACTTGTTAGAAATTTCCAGTTAAGTTCAAAGTGGGCGAAAGATTGACAAACAGACAGTGATTAACCCGTATCCGTTATATAACCTACGGAACTCTTAGAATGCTTATAATGCTAGTAGGCGGATGCGGTTTGATTTTCAATCGAAAACGTTCAGTCATACCCTAGATATCTTACCCCTATAGAAATAAAGATGAGAATAGGTGATGAGATGTGCAGTATTTAACCGCTTTATTACATTTCCTTTGCATTTCTGACCGGAAGTTGAACATAATTTTTTTGACAGTTGAAAAGGACTAGCTACTCTACTAATATATTTAATAAATGCGCTGAAAATGGATACATACTTGCCTTATTAGTTATTCCTGAGAAAAACTTCTGTGGGATAGTGCATGCTACTAACATGATCGACCCACTTGTCGATAAGTAAGTAGCATCAGTAAGTTATTCTTATTTCACATTATTGTATGGCCTCTATGTATGATATGATTCGTAAGAAAAACGCCATGTCTATAAATATACGTTGTTGTTGTTTAGAAGTTTGCAATATCGGAGAACTGTTACCTTTTGCAGCAGGTATTGCGCTTCAGTTTCACAACAAACTACGCAGTTGCATGCGTTCCGCACGCGTGTGTGTGTGTGATGTGTGCTTGTGTGCGTGACGATAGCGGTGCGCGTGTTGGGTGAGGCCTTCGCCCGGTTTTGGAATCTGTCACTATTTTCGGTTTTATATTAATAACATAATTAATCCATTTCTTTTCAATACAAGTTACTCAGTCTCAAACTATTGTAAGTGCTTACCGAAATTCATATGTTGATAAGAAAAAATAACACGAAATCAAATAATGAAGTCAAAAAATTGACACAAAATTTTGAGAATTACCTTTTGAAAACACAAATTTTAATTTTAAACTGATTTCCTTTCCTTCTTTTTTATTTTTTAAGTGTTAAGTAGTTTTTTTTATAAGTACATTAACATTAGTATTATTAAGATAAGAGAGATAAGATAAGAATACAACTAAATTAGATTAAAAAACTTATTGCTTAGCTTACTCAATTAGAGTAAGAACTCGCGAGACGTTCAACAAACTTTCGCTCGACAAAAGTCAGCATGACACAAGTGAGCCGCTAACATCGCTGTTTTATTATGAAATGTCACGTCGTGCCAGACGGTACATAAATAAGACCGAATTAACTTGTCTGTGACCTCTGGATTGAACACGGCAAAGTTCACATTCACACCTTGGATTACGAGTAAAAGATGTATTGTATTACAGAAAACGCGTCTACACACGGGGACTTTGGTAATTAGTTGTGATTAGTCGTAACAATCTAGTTATTACGACTAGTTAGTCGTTGGGTGTGTTATTAGTGCGAAAATTGTGTGTGAATCCATGACATAGTTAAATTTAAAGCTGGATTTTCGATCAAAAAGTTTACTGACTACTTGGAACCCACTTGGTGAAATGTGACAACATTCGCTTATATCCAGCAATTCTTAAAAAAGGACCGCTGTCCAGTTGCATTTGTGACATTACGATGACTAGCTATGTTGAAACAGTATCGAGTAATGTCAATGTGTCTTCCGCCTACGGGCTGAAGAGTGTTTTTAAACACAGCCATAAATTGGGAGATATAGGTGAGATTGCGGTACCCAAGCAGACCACCTTATATCTCGCTCGTGAAATTTGTTTTCCATTGCGCATTTGGTGAGAGTGTCGGTGGGTCAATGGTGTGGACTGTCGCTTTCCTACCGGGAGGGCTGAGGTTCAAATTCCGACACGTACCAATGTGTTTTCGAATTTTCGAAAATATATGTACGTTATCCGACGCTCTCAAGGTGAAGGAAAACATCGTGAGGAAACCTTCATGCACACCTGCGAAGAGATTCGAAGGTTGTGTGTGAAGTCGTCCAACCAGCACTGGGCCCGCGTGGACGACTAAGGCCTAATCACCCTATACGGGTAGGCTCGGGCCCCTCGGTGGGGGCGTTTAAAGAGCTGATGATGATGCGCATTTGGTACCGACTGTTAACTGCCCATGCTTTTCTCTAATATTTAAAACGGCAACAAGCCCGAATCAACCCCGATTAAATGCAATTTCAGAATCACTTTTTTGAATCTGACAGACTGAATCGTATGTTTTAAAAATAAAGCTTTTAAGCCTTGGTAGTAGATATCAAGTGGTAACATACATTGCCTTAAGGTTCATTCGGCCATTGAGAACATAATTCTTAGTGCTCTTAGGTAAATGTTCATATTAATTAAGTATCAAAATTTATATTTGATAACCAACTCCACAAGTCAACTCTAAAGGGGTTTTGAACGGTTTTGACGCAAATTGTCATTTTCTCAAAGTCATCGTGAAAATTTGGTCACTTTCGCAACTGGTCACTTTCTCAAGCAAACGGTCATTTTCGCAGAATGTCATTAACAGTTTTTCTTATATATTCTTTATTAATATTTGTTTCATATTGATTGTATATTTGTTAAATAAAAAAAACTGTCTTCATACTTAAAGTGATATTTCAAATTTAGAGAAACAATATACTAACTAGATGCACAATCACGAAGAAATATCAACCAAAAAATATCCGATCTGCTTGACACATACGATGGCTTATTGTCATATTTATGACATAAAATTATTCATTAAAAATTTGCCCTTTTGAATAAGGCGTTATTTCAAGCGTACAAAAACACGAGCATACTACTATTTCACTTTGACATGTAGCGAGCGACGTATTTATGAATGAAAATTATGCTCAACTGACGCCATGAGCAAAATTTTGCCGCGGACATTTTAAGTGAGATTGTGCATCTAGTAAGTTTATTGTTTACTAATATACAAAAACACATAAAAATGCCAAAATGAAATTATAAACCGTGAATGACATTTTGCGTAAATAACTGTTTGAGAAAGTGGCTCGTTGCGAAAATGAACATATTTTACGCTATGACTATTTGCGAATATGACGATCTGCGTTAAAACCTTCTAAACCATTGAACGCCGGGAATCCAGACACAATAGAAAATCTATTGTGTCTGGCGCATTAAGGCCGTCATTGGCGGTCAAACGGTTAATCTACTTATTGTTTACAGAGTAACAAACTTATTCAATATAGAATAATTAAAAGTTGGCCTACTGAGATAATTCTGGAATTTAATATCAAAGGCAATATTTTTACACGTGCCGAATTTTTATTGCGTAACGATGTTACCTTTGTCAGTTCAAAGTTGTTTACGACTATTTAATTGAATGTTAAAGCGTGGTATGAATTTCTTGCTGATGCTTTTACGTCACAAAACGTTATATCAATTCACTATAGAGAGGTTATTGATTCATTAGTCAATATGATTTTTTTGTATTATTATTCTGTAAAGGCGAACTATAATAATAACTCTTTTGGAATAGGTATTTTAACAAACATGAGAAATCATGTTTTTACTTATATTTTTTGATTGATAAGATTTGGAAATGATTTTTTATGTTGTTATGGGTATTGGTACAGCAGGAAAACTACTAAATCACTTATTACGACGTTGTGCCTGCAGAGAGAGACCTAACATTTGTTGTCTCGGGTGTCGGGAGCAGTGCGGAATTGATGGAGAAAAACTGTTTATCAATTGTTGTTCTCAATCAGTGACACTCTGTCATGGTTAGGCGTATCACCTACCATCAGGTCATCGTCTCGACCGTCCAGTACAAAACACTGTAACTGTTTAACACAAAAAAAAGGTCGACGTAGAAATATGAAATAGGTTTTAAAACCTATACACATGTAGGTATTTAGTTTATATTTTTTCATACACACAAATACTGGATCCAACATTTCATCCCAAGGTCAAATTTTGTAATATTTTTAATAATAAGCTATTTACAACACCTTAAGAATATCTTGCATCCCCTGCGTGTTTACTATGCGAAAACTTTTACCCTACAGATAGGCACTTCAAGGAGTTGTTCCTATATTTATTTCAAAGAAGCCGAGATGCTCGAGGCAACCCACGCGCCGTGAAGTTTGTTTTATATTAAGTAATATGTAGACGCAATATCAGAAAACTTTAAAAATGAAAACAATATTTTTCTCATCCAGCCGTCTAATAAATTAATAGTAATATTTCATTTATAGCAGCAACGATAATGTTTTGAGTATTAGTCATATTAATATATGTTGACTCATGATCGCGTTGGATATGCACATTATACCTAATACAAACGGAACCAAGAACGGTGTGTGGGTGAGCAGGTGAAAAAAAAATTGGTTTTACATGTCAATTTGGACAATAACGACACCAAGTGGGTTGAAATGTGCCGGTCGACCCATCAATCTCCCAACGAGCGGCAATAATTATCAGTTGCCAACACGTTAACGGTCATCGACGATAACTTTGTGAACTTCATAATTTGTAACTTGTTTGATGTTTGGACTATGTCTAAGAAACTTTCTAAAAACGCTTAGCCAAAATTTTTTACTACACATTTTGGGCTGTATTGGCGGACATCCGTTACGGGTAGGTTCGGGCCCTTGGTGGGGACATGTAACGAGTTGATGATGATGATGGCGGACATATCTTATCTGTTACTACTTTCTTGATTATGCTGTTATCATAATCTATAAACTTGTAAACTTTAATTAATTCAACAGCCGAAATTTTGTTGAAATCGAGTTTTTAAATTCGGGCCCCACTGTTAACTTTTAGACATTAAATTCACTACCTATATAAAGCTATATTTGTATTGTTCCAGTGGGCGTTGTCGGTGGCGGAATGCCGGAAGCGGGTGGCGAGAGACGGCACGTGCCGCTCTACGGGGGCTGGTGGCTGAAGAGCAGCTGGCCTCTATGAGTGCCCCATCCGACATTCAGTGAGCTCCAAAGAGCGCCCCCCGAGCTTTCTGCCGCTACTGTGCCCCTAAGGTAAATGATGCACGAGGCAGTTTGCTGGACCGATGAGGAGCCACTAACTTAATTACGTGAACGTGCTTGCAACGAAGATAAGTTTTGTAGTGGATGTAGGAAATTAGGACCTGACATAAAAGTGTGCGATATAAATGTAGGTTAAAGATTCGTTCGCTGTTTAACTATTTCGTGTATATTAAAGTGTGTACTCGTATATTGTATATATTTTGACCCGAACTTAATACACCAAAATTTAAATATATGAGTCTACCCTAAGACATAATTAAGTTATTCTAGTGAAAAGTCCAGATAACGATGTTTCAAATATAAAATCATCGACAGATGAGGGTGATTAAAATATAAAATATAGGGCTAAAATAAATATTTGAATGTAAAATATCCCTTAAAATTGTATAAGAAAAAAATTATTATCTTTCCAACACAACCGCGATGTTATCACTGTTCTGACAATTTGGAGTGTCAGCTCCCTATCCTATATAACATAAATTTGCAAAGTGCAGGGTTACGGCTGCATACTAGCGTTGACAAGTTTACGACTGGTTACATTGTGGTATATGTCCAAAGTCAGGGTTTCATTACGAGTAGATAGAGACCCCGTTTAAATGTTGCTAACTCACGGAATTAAGAAAAGTTTTTGATGGGTTACTCTGAAAGCTGAAGTAAATCAAATTCGCTAAGGATACAGCTCGTGTGAGTGCAAAATGTCTTGAGATGTTGCGATCTTGGCACAAGAGTAACTACTGAGTTGTAGACATAATTCTATTTGGGTAACTTAAATAAATGTTAACCCTATATTAACAACAAATATATTTACAAGAGATGTACATATAGGTACTTTTATCCGAAGAATATATGCTGTGTGAATTTTGAATCGTGATAGATTTTTCTAAACTTTTACTATCATTATATAATTTAGGTATGTATTCAAAATTGATATACAGTCGGAAACCTGTCAGAATGTCTGCAAATATTAATATGTAATATCAATTATATCTATTAAGATAAATATAAAATGAATAAGTTTACAGAAACAAGCCCGAATTTACATATTTACTGTAAAAGACGAGAGAATCAATACAATATCAAGTTCATACGCACTACAATTTTTCTAGTTTGGTGAACTGTAAATAATAACTAGGTGCGTTCATTTCCCCTTAATCACTTTGCTTAGAATCAGATGCCGCATGCCATTAAGAATCCCCCGACAAGACATTACGCCGAGTAAATAAATTAGCCCGTAAAGTGTCACTAATTAACCACTCAGTAAACTAACTTCTCTTTCACTGCCTAAATGTTCTTTCCTTCACAGACAGTCCGTTTCAGTGATTCTGTTTTTACAATACATTAGGCATAATGTACTAACATTTTAGTGTATTCGTATGGGTTATTGGAAGCATATCTTTAAAAATATGTAATTACTAGTTTTTTGTAACATTTACCTTTCTAATATTGATAATTTGTATCTCGAGCCTTATTATTTTAAATCCGGTATTTCAAGAGATATTTTCTGTTTGAGTCAACAAACATTTTAGCGACGTATACAATTTTTCTCCATAGTACAGCCAATAATCCAAAAAGCATATTTTCTCTCCCAAGTTGTAACCAATTACTACAACAGTGTTCAGTTCTTAAACACAGCGTCTTTATGTCATCATCAATATCAATATAAATGTGTTAGGTAATTAATTGTCCGCAGTGAGGTGTAGGGTAGCTAGTCTGCCGATACACTATTATTATTGCTGATAATTGGCGCAGGTGCGAGTGAATTGTCTGTGTCGTGTATGGCTACCATCCACTAGATTATATGTCCGAGTAAACAGTAGGGAGAGCTTTTGGCTTATATAAAATAGACATAACTACATAGTATAAAACAAAGTCGCTTTCTCTGTATCCCTATGTTTGTTTAAATTTTTAAAACATATTTGATTCGGTTTTTTTTATTGATAGACCGATTGAAGACGAAAGTTACACAAACTTTCGTTTAAACTTTTGTTACATACATTAAATAGTGGAGAAATACTGTTATTTTTTAGGATTAAAATGAGATGTCGTAAATAATTATTTTTTTTCGCTTCTATTGCAAACCGCAGGGCGAGAAAGCACACAGTTCGTTGCCCAGTCTTTGATAAAATATCCAAACTGTCTCGTGTTTCAAACCGTACTCTTTTGTTGCTTGCTTATTAGAGTTAGATAATTACTTAGAGTAATCATGTGTTATCATCAAACATTGAAAACTAACCCATTTAAAAAAAAATAGTTCTCGGAATCGACTATTAAAAATAAATTCATGTACAAATAAGGTTCCTTTTGCACCAATGAATTTGCTGACACAATCCGAACAATGGGTTTTTATTCAATGTTTTGCTTCGCTGCGAATCAAGAACGCTTGACTACGTAACTAACCCAAATCTTTCACTTGTCCAGGCCATGCAAGCTCGAATACCACATCACTTTCGGGACCCCTCCACTGCGCCTCTTAGAAAGCTCAGCGTGGACCTCATTAAAACTTATAAACACATTAACGAGGTAAGTTTAATATTTATATAATCATTTTAAGTTGTAGAATAAGGTTAATGAAGAAATGGGGGATCCAATATTCCATGTTGATTCCTGCTCCAGAGTTTTCTTTAAGAGCCAATTTGAACGGCTTCAAAAACTTTGTGCGCATTTATACATTTAAATAGGAAATAATGTATCATATATAGTATTTGTACAATACAATGACTAGGTATGTGTATTAGAGTGAATGTATTAATAACAGTTGTTTAGCCAACCACACTTAGTTTAAATTTTTTATCAAATTCATATCTTGTGATGATACGTACGAGATCAAGCTTAAGTACAATACTCGATACCATCATGAATGAAAGACAATGATGTATTTTAACGTCAAAGGAATATATTGGCTTTCCCGTCATATTAATATGCGGTACCTTACGCCGCGGCCGACGATCGGCGGCCGACCGAGCATCGAATAACATCCGATTGTTCGATTGATCCGGAATTAACCGGTGTCATCTGTGGTTATTAATTTACAACATTCCATGTACATGCCGCTGTTTCGAGCCCCGCTTGGAGCTATTAAAATGCACGTACCATTGTAATTATTGTTTACATGTTCCACGTTGATACAATCTGCCGTGTACTCTTTAATACTGCGTATTTTCACGCACAGGGTTGCCATTGTGTGTATTGAAATAGAAAGTATAAATAGATAATTTATGAGGCTAATTCGTTAATTGATCGATATTGGATTATTTGTATTTCTTAATTATAACAAGGCAGTTTACAACATGTGTTTTCAATAAAAGGGCCTTAAAACGAGTATTCGCAATATCCGCACATTATAATAATCATGGTGGGTGTACAATGGTGCCCACAAGTGACCTTTTTAAAATAATCGTAGGCGCACCGAGCGACGTTGCTGGGAGGCAACCCGGCCCGCGTGGGAGCTAATTTATGGCATCGTAAATAAAAAACTCCTCAATGAACTAGCGAATGTACTACTCAATGAAACGTGTGACCGTGTTAAGCTGATGTTGCGACCTGCATTGTACTGAAATAAACGGAACAACAAATTGCGGTATCAACAAATTACGAAACAAACGCCAATTACGATTATTATTTTAGTCTTTTGCCACACATCAAATGTCATGAAATTCAAACAATACGCACTGTCCGCTCGTTTTTAAAGAATTGAAAATCATGCCGACATTAAAAAGCAAACATAGTATTATTTGCTACAAGGGAAATTACGACAGGTGAAAAGAAAACACGTAAGTCGTTAAAGGGCTTTAATTACACAGAATTGAAAAGTAGCAGTGTTTTGAAAAGCTATTATTGTTTTTCTGACTGTTTTACTAACGGGCAGCTATTTGAACCACACTGATGAAGTATGGATATGATTTTGCTGCTATGTTTTGTGATTATCGGATTTTATTTTCTTGTTATATACTTTAACAATGAATTAACAAAGTTTATTTATTTGCCAATAATGAAAATAATTTTGCTCTTTACAGATCTAATGTGATGGTTCTTTGTATAAACAAAAATAAAATTAAATCTTTGTTTTTACGAAACATAATGTTTCTCTGATGTGCCAGTGGGTACGAGTAATCTGTAGAACATTTTAAAGGATGATCAAATATAAATAAATAAATAAAATAAAACATATTTCGGAAATCTCTCCATACCATAGATATATGTGTGGTACATACATATATTTCTAGGATGTGATAACAAAAATAAAACATTACATAAGCTCGCTACGAATGCCATCTATTACCAGTGACGTTCGCCACCTTTTAATCAGATCACATTGTGAGCGCGCCTACGTCACTACTACAAGCCGTTACCGCCGCGACCGATTATGAATAATTTACCTGAATAGAGGAGCACTTGTCACTGTTGATATTTACGATCTTGCAATGCTGTTTAACGATATGTATCTAAAGAGCGATTTTCACCGGTACGTCGCAGTTACACCGTCATTTTCCTTACACGAGGCGCAATATACTTGACGAGAAAATACGGAAAATGGCCAAGCACGCGTTCGTATTTATGTTCGCAGTCAACAGCTCTTTGTTTATATTGTGTTCATTTTGTGACTGTTGGCAGAGTAATGAATTTGGAAATCTACTTGCTGCCTCAGTAGCAGAGTTTGACGTTTAACCGTGATTTATATATTTTTTTGTATACTTTTGATGGGCAGCGGTCTTGCTTACCATCAGGTGAGTTCAATGGTAGTATTTCGTTAGCTATCCTCTTTAATAAGGAAAACATTAACTTACTGCGTTTGTACGGGAATTCAATATTTACATTTTAAATAAATAAATAAAATAAAACATTTATTTGGGAATAAATTCCATATCGTGTTAGTAACAATGATCTTAAAAAAAACTATGTTAGGAAACGATGCGAATAAAATTTTAATACCATATGTTTTACTACTGCATTAAAATTCATTTATGACTTGACATAGCGTTATTTATTAGTCAAAAATACTTGCGTTATATACGTAGCATTACAGATGAGCATGTTAAACATTACTTGAGAGCCAACGTTCACTTTAGTGAAATTTTAATAGTTCTCATTAATCACCGCTTATATGATCACCTAACTTCATGGGCAACTTACTTCTTTCTTCGCATTTCTTATGAAGTAACTCTTAGCTCATTTGATTTGGCAGTTAATGTCCATATTAGAAGTGTGCCTTTTTTAAATAACTATTCTCAACATTTGCCTGTTTCTCAAATTATAGAAATATACTTAAATATTTAATGTACTTAAACAATATTTAGATAGTTGTAAACAAGTGATTGTATCCCTTAAGTTTGCTTGTTTAAAAATGCCAAAATATTTGTCTTAAAATGGTAATGTTTATGACGCCTTATATAAAGAACATCAAAACTTCCATCGATGTTATTCCGTTTGGAAAATAAACATCTTTTCAGTTGAGTGAAGGCAATTAATCTCGTGGAGACACGTGGAGCTCCCCTCCACTGTAGTGTATTAATAAACATGTAAAAATAGAATATTGTCTATGTTATTTGCGTTTTGTTTGGTCGTTGCCCTATTTGGTGGTATGTTTACATGGCTTTCTGCCAGCCAAGTTACCTCTGACGTGTGCGCTGTGGGTGTATGATGTAGCTCGGTGAAATCAATGACTTGCAATTGTTTGGGAACTGTAGTTGATCCTTTATTAGCGATACGATATAACTGTTTTTTGTTCGAACGGTTTATATTATGATTACATTATGAAGGATTAAAGATGGACGTTGTGATTTTATTTTGTGCCGCGTGATATAAAATTTAATAAGTTGTTATAGGAAATATATCCGGATGCATGTGTCATCATGGCGTATTAAAAATATATAAATGCTGGTATGGATTTCTATAGTGTGCAAAATAGACCAAACTTTTTAAATATAATCTAAGATTATTTCTATATTAAATTGTATATGATAGCATTGTAGTATACTGTTAAAGTTTGACTTATACATTTTTGGTGTAATAATAACTTAAAATATGTTGTAACCACAGCAAGCAATGAAAGATCGACTTTTATGCTTGTTGCTTGGTAAGCAACGTCCGGAATGTATAAATATCTTTTGAACTCTGCATTTTTGCGAAAGTATGAGGAAAAGTTATTACTTTGTGCAACATTCCCCGAGAAGTTAATAACCAATCATATCTGTTAGCAATAAAACTTACGCATAAATTATTATTGCCATTATGCACCAATTAGTTTACTTTTCCTAAGGAATGCACTAAGCGATAGTCTTTATTTGCGTTCCTATTGATACGACATTGATTTTAATTAAAGACAATGTCCAATAAAGCAAAATAATGATTACGATATTTTATTTATTGTGGGCAAAGTACAAAGTGTGCACTAGTATTATGCAATTCTTAGGCGTCAGTCGTACCTTTGCACACTGCAGCGCGCTGTCTCACAATGCGCTTGCATTCTGTTTTTAGTAATTAGACAAGAGCGTAGGTGAACCTTATGTCGCTGTAATTATATCTCATTTTTAAATAAATAGGTGTTATTCGTGTATAAAAAAATTAATTAATTGACATTCTTATCGTTTTCTTTAAAAGTGGGAAAGTTTAATTTCTATTAAACTTTCCCACTTTTAAAGAAAACGATACGAGGGGACGTAAAGAAGCTGCTGAAGTAAAATAAAAGGGTTATTGATTTCAATCAAGCTGTGTATATATTCTTATTGTTAAATGCGAAGGAGTAAAGATAAAAAACAAATTTTTGGGCGACCACAAATTTCCAGTGAATTCTTTCCGTTTTGGTGAAAACAACTTCGCACGCCAAATTACCTGACAGGGGCAATTTTACAAGTGGCGATAAATGTAACGATAACTTGGTCTCAATTATAAGGCCTTTGGTCTGAAGTCGGACTTGTTACTGTACCCGAACGTTACGGCATCTACTAATGTCTAAGTACATCTAAATCAAGACGCAGGATTAGTATCAGCGCCGTTGGTTCCTAGGTTGTCTATTAGTAGCTGTCAACTAAACCACATTGCGGTCTCGCCGGCCAAGTTATTGGTTTCAAATGACCCGATTGCGTCATTCCTGACATTCCACTGAATCACAATAGATTGTGATGGCGTAACGGTACACTAATCGCCAGTTGACAAATTTTCATAACTCGTACGATCGGTTTTGCACAATCTATTTTTGAACAATTACAACACACAACCCAGATATCTAGATTGTTATGACTATACACGAGTATGACCGAAGGCAAAATTGTTTATTGAGATTTTCGAACGGCGGAGTGAATTATATCTATAATAAGATTAATAAACTCGAATGACGTTACGCACGATATTTGCATGAATGATGCAATTGAAGCAAAGATAAAATAGAATCAGGATTGTACTCAAGATTCATTCTAGAATTCTAGAAGATTTTGTTTGAACGCCGACTAAAGTAAAACAAGACATCAAGGCAAAAAAAACATGTATTCGTGATTTATGTAATACTTTGAAAGGTGTTTTTTGCTGCCGTTTACCTAATAAGTGATTGATTTACCTGTACCTGGCTACTTCGACGCTAATATTGAAGGTGCAGCTAGATTGCAAATTGTGCATGTCTTGTCTTTCGCGAGTATGTACGGTCTTGTTTATCGTTATCGTAATAAATAAATTGTTTATGTCATATTGGCGTCACATTTTAATCAATGAGTTCTGTTAATTGCATCTATTAATGTAGGTAGGCTTTAGTGCATTTCACAAATACACTTAATATTTTTGTTAGCATATTTATAATCTGCATCTGATTGCTCTAGGCACTACTAATAAATGTTTCTAGGATTGCTTAGCGGTCATTCCTGAACAAGACCTTTCTCAATGCATTTGATCATTTACAAACAACCATCTGGCTTGCTGTTACTGAGAATGTTGGTTAGAACCCAGTTCGCTGTTTTCAGTAGGCAGCATGGTGTGTTTATCAAGTTGGCCTAAATCCTAAAAGATGATAATATAATTATATTGATTAATCTTTAAGTCTGTTCTTGATAGCAAATAATTCTTACCCGCCCAAATGTTTTGTGGGAATAGCGAAAGAAAATCTATTGTTTGCGGGATCAAGTCAGTCCTTTTTTTTTTCGAACAGACTACTGCTGTTGGCCGCAGATGGCCTTTACAGCTTCACCGGGCAAGTGGTGAGCGCAGATGGTTCTCAGCCTTAAATATTTACACAACGAGCCTAAGGGCGTCCCCGAACGGGACTCGAACCTCGGCTTAGGGCGTTGCGGCTTGGTAGCCTAGCATATGTTTGGGGAGAAAAGCGGCTCGGCACATGCCGGTTACGCGAATAGGGACTGTGCGAACCTACAGAGTCACGGACGATGGCCCCCGCCGGCGGCGACTAAATCTCGGTTGTCGATTTGTGCAGTGTTTTAATGTTCAAGTCCGTCCAAACGTTCAAGCTGTTAAACAACCTGATTTTCGCAACGGCATCCAGTAGCCACCACACTAACGTGCGGCTAAACGCAACTATTTAGCGTCCATTCGAAAATAATGGTGTGCAACATTACTTTGGATCTGCAACGACAATGACTAAGACGGTGCAAGGCGTACTGTGTCGTAATACGCGCCGATGCCAGCTCGATTCGAGTCAAGGAGATCGAAATCTACTGTGCGGACAACTTGCAGTTGCCTTATCCGTGTGACGTGTGCAATCGCCGATAGTGTTGGACTTGCATCTGTTGTATTGGATGAAAATTCGACGAACTTTTTTTGGCGCTTAATGTGTCTTACTTTAATGTTTTTTTTTTAGAATGCGATTTAAAATTAAATGTTTTTAAAAGTTAAAAATCGGGTGATAAAAACTTCAGTTTAAGGAATAATTATTATTTTTATTGGATATCTATTTAATTAATAGCGTGTAGTTTAAACTTATGTTGGTGTCAGGTTTGAATTGTTACTCCCTTTGACTAGTTTTTTTCTTACATTCTTTCCCTCAGAATGGCACTCTGGAACATAATAATAAACATTGAATAGACACAGGAACGGTCATTGGTACCGGTACTTTCCAGCGATGCAATCGTTTAAATATCTCCACTATTATCTACCATCACGCTTTCGCCCCATGAATATCGTGTTGATACGAATGGCGAGCATCAGCTGTTCGAATTATCTTCGCAATTAATTGCAATATCGCCCATTCACAGCGACGGTTAGTTTCACAAGAAACATTCATGTTCTCTCCGGCACGATAGCCGCAACGGTCGTTGTCTTTATGTGGTTATACAGACCAGTTATTATACGAGTAGTTTAGTTACACTGCCTAAATAAGGATTTACACAATATTTCACATTTAACAATGAGTTAAAGTATAGATCGTGATATTTTATTTATTATTTTATTTTTATATGCTTCACAAAACAACCTAAAAAGTGTTCCGAATGCAGCGATAGCACACATACACATATTTCGAATGAGCGTACTTTTACCTAAACAAAGAGCCTACAACTGTATTCTCTTTGGCGGTTCGTTTGTGAGGCACGAATGGCGTATCTACCTTTATATATACAGAATATCATTGCATTTAAATACGTCATACTAATACGCTCATTGCCATGTTACACGGTAAGCGTGATAGCATCTTATCGTACAGACATCTAATCAGTATAGATGACTCGATTAACTCGTTTGATATATACAATGTTAAGTACCGTGGAATTCGTGCACAATGTCCAAATTCCGCAGTGAACTCTGAGTTTTGACGTCAACTGCTCCGCTCGCGGGTATTGAACCGAAGTGGGGTTTATTGTATGTTCAAGTATAGGTACTAATCTTTTATTGGATATTGCCTATAGTACATGATTCCATAACGATCACACAGTACAAGTATAGTTGCTAACATGAGACAAAGCTCTTAGGACACGATAGTAATTAAGAGCTTGCTATTAAATCTAGAGCATAGATATAGTAAAAGTAAAACAGTTGTGGTGGGATTAATAGGATAAAGGGTTAAGAATGTGATACCCACCCGACGACATATCTCTTTCTTGGGTATTACTCAAGGAATCTCGTATTTAAAAGACATTAATACACGTAGCCATTGGTTTGCAGACTGCAGAGTCACAAGGTTACAATGCGGGTAATGATGAACTCTTACCAAATTTGTATCTAGATTAAGACCTTAACCCACCTCGTTTGTCCAGGACATAGCGTCAGTCGTTGTAAGTCATGCAATCTGAACGGGTAATCAAAATGTCCAACGTAGACCTATCTTAGTTTACGTATGAGCTATCTCAGTCATGTGATAAGAGCGTCTATAACTATCACGAGTACACAGGCAACAGTGTAATGCAAGCGGGCCAACTAAAGTGAGTCAAGGTGAGACCGCGACGTCACGCTCGTTGTTGCACCCGGATTATTGAAGCGGCCGGGCGCCGGGCGCCGGTTGGGCGGTGCGGTCTAACGCAGCTACAAAACACTTGATCTAGACGTTCTAGGGCCGAAACTACGCCCCTGTTGTAGTTAACATGATTGCCATAATAGGCTGAAGGAATAGTTAGGGTAACTGCCGAAATTGCCCAATCTTTTGTTGAATGTTGTGTGTTGCTTGAGGAAGCCAATTTCAAATAGTAAACTTATCAAACTAACCTAGGACTTGATTGATTCAAGAATAGTGAAGTGATCGTTTTGTATGTTAGGAACCTAATTTTTCCCAATTTAATAACTGTTGTACTTTAAGTGACAGCAGCTATCTACTATCAGTTAGACTGACTGCTTAGTTGATAATTAGCATGTTTAAAAATTATTTACTAATCACGATGCATAATTTAATTACACAATGATGAAATAATATAGTAAACTTTTTCCAATTTCCCTATGGGTATGCTCTGTAGGAAAGACTGATCCTGCAGTGGGACATTGTTCCTGGTGATAATATTGATGATAAAACAATACAGTACCTTACATTTCCAAGCGAATGAAAAAATAAAAAAGCCTATGGTTCCGAATATCGGACATATCGCTTATACTTCGTAACCGACAGATTGCGTGCGCGAAAACAATGATCGTCGTTGTTACCGAAAGGCCTATTAACGGAAAAAGCTCGCTAAGCACCCAACAATAAAACTATACGCGGCCTCCCTAAATATCGTATCCGGCGGTGAGTACAGTGCTGCTAAGGCGAACAGTGAATGGCTGTAAATAATGTCGGAGGTAGTTTTGAGCGTCCCCAATCACCGATCGGTGCCAAGGTGTCTGCCAGTTTACTAATTGCGTGTTAAAAATTACTTGACATCGCTCAAGCTTCGCCACAGCCACCTAAGCGGGACCTCTACTCTCAACACAGCAATAACCAGCCACAATGATAGTTCGGGTTCATTGTTGGCTGGTCGCCGGGCACGATTACTCGGAAACGTTGACGATTACGTCGTATTCTGAGACGGTCTCTCTTACTACACCTTGTCACAGTTAACCCCGATACGGGCGGTATTGAAAGTTTCGCGGATTGGGTCGCATATAGCCACTTTATATAATTAGTGGGTCTATAAATGGATTTTGAGATAATTTACTTGTTATTTTTAGTTAGGATATTGAATATTTTTGTTATTTGTAGTTAACCTTATACTTATCATAGCAAAAAGTGGAAATTATTAAAATAAGAGGATCCTGTAGATACTGTTATGAAGAAATCTTGAAACTCACAATATTTATGAAAAATGTATGTCACGCCCATAAGCATGTGATAACGAAGTGTTTCAAGGAGACGATTAAGTAATTTTATGACTACAACAGTTATGGACAATTTAAAATGTTTTGTATTGTTGTCAACTAAGAGTTGAATTTCTTTGCTTTATGCCACTTGTGACGCAACATTTTCAGGCAAACAGTATGATTATTTTTAGTTTGATTGTGAGTAAAATAGTTGACATTTTATGAACAAAAAATTGTATGCTTATTGTTTGTATTTTCCACAGAAATCCGAATAACAATTAGACTGGACAAGCCGCCAAGTTTATAGGCAGTCCCAGTGTCGCAATTACTTTCAATTCTTACCTGTGAAAAGATATTATATTCTTGGTAAATTTTACTGATTCACTGCGATGATGGCATGTTACAATTGCACAGAATGGCATTTTGGAAAAAAAACGGTAATTTTTTCTAAAATTCGTGCGTCTTCATTCGTCTCACGAAGCGTAAACTATAGCCAGTGTATGCTCGTTGAGCATACATTTGTCGCACTTTTTAACGCGGCTTGCCCCATCTCCTGTATTGGGAAATCTGTGGTATTTTCCCAACATAATGAAATTAAAATAAACAAATATCTTATTATCCTTTACGGTAATTGCCAATGTTGTTCAAAGATTCATTTATGATGCGCACAGTGTGTAACAATTTGACTAGAAATGTGCGTTATATTCACAATTCGTATAATTACGTGTACTTCTAAGGGCTATTACAATCCCAGAACGGAAATAGAAACCGCCGAGAAGCCTCTAATGATACATTAATTACATGTAAAAATAAACTTGATGATTTTTACATGGTTTGCGTAACGTATATTGAAATAAATTGTAGGTTACGCCGCCGTCAGGTGAGTAAATGCCGCGTTATTAAAACAAATAACACAACACAAGGAAGTTGCCTAATTACCCAATCAGTTCATGTTCTTGGCGGTTTGATGGTAACCTGTAATCAAGATGAAATAATGAACTCGTAACTTGGCTGTTTTACATGTTGAAATTATACCAAAGTCGCCAGTGCGTTCGAGACTATATATTCGTATGAAAAAACGGCACGTTTAAAACGGACAACCCGACAGTCGGCAAAACGCCATCCGTACAACGGTGGATATCCCTGAGTGTCGTATTCTCATTTTTTCTCGAAGCGTATTCTCATTTTCTTATTAAAGTACAATTTGGGGATCTTTAAATCAAGAGTGAATAGGTTCTTATATTCGTAAGCGTGTTCCATCCTAGGCGCATCGTCTGTGCTTAACGTCAGCCAACGCGGCGTCAGACGTGAATCTAAAATTCATAAAATAAAAGGATTATTCTATATTTTATAAGGTTCCATTTTAAGGAATAGATCGCACAGCATAGCTATTATAGGTAAATTTGTAAGAATAAAGAAAGACAGATATCAAAAAAAAAAGTTTAGCATTTTCCTATGAAATCAGTCTTGTTATTTAAATTATTGTACCTCAACTTGTACAGAATTATAATTAAACATCATAGAAAGCATTGTAAAAAATAAAAATAGAACAAATCGTCGAAACAGCCACAAATAACGTTTTAAAATATCCTTCCATTATTCCGCTCCTCCCGTGAAATAATGTCTTCATTCAAATTGAGAGAAATATAATTTGTCATGCCTTAATTAATTTCTTAGTTGGTGGATATTATTATGCCGCTGAGTGGCGGTTAATTTTAAATTGTTGGCCTTGGGACAATAGGAAAATTTGCCCTTCTTAAAACGTGTTTTATTGAATTTGTCGCGGTGATTTAATTGTTAATTTCATTTGACTAGATGTATTTACGGTTCTGTAATTGATTGTTTATTGGGTTTTTAATTTAATTCGTAATTGAGACAGTATTTATGATGTGTTTGTTCACAATCCCAGTGTTTCGAATTCGAATCGGACACCGCCCTAAATGAGTATCCCAACAATCAACATGAAATGCAGTAAAAGGGAATTTCTTTTTAAAAAAATACACAGTTGGCCATTAGTAATTGGATTGTGTCAGGAGTTATTGAGCTCGTTCCCTAACGATAAAGGCCACTGCATGGAGGGAACCGCACACAGCTTTTTGTTGCTCTAAAGAGATTTACGCACCATCCGATTTTGTTACACTGGACGCATTGGACGATTAAGGGATACTGTAGTGAAATAAGCATTCAGTATTTATTTATGGGTGTGCTTTAGATTTTTATGTTTTGGCTTTGATGTCAAAATATTTTTAGGTAGGTTAGGTTAGGTAGCCTACCTAAAAGGGTGCAGGGTTCTTTGTTATAGTGTTCAATTTAACCTGGAGCTGTGTGTGTTTATTATGTTTTGTCATTTAGAGCACATTATTATTTAAGATATACCACTTCCCTTATATGCCCCATTTATAACAGTAGTTTGGACAAAAGCAAGCAAGAGACAAAAGACCATTATTTGTAAAGTTTTTTGGGTTGGAACCCGCTTTTACAGTCCAGTACGAATAGGAAGATCCCCAGAACCTTTTCGCTATTCGGCAGGATGCAACTCTGAAAATACGCTTAAAATTAGCTTAGGTTTCAAAAATTGTATGGTGCGATTAATAACATGCCTTTATGTAAGTATACTTAAAGCAGTTTCATTGATTATTATGTCAACTAGATAGCTAGGCATACATACGAGATGCCAGTGATGCACCCGTAAAACCGGTTTGTCTTTTACAAAGTTTAACCAAAAGACAGACAAATTTTAAAAGATCTATGTGTACCCGAATGGCGCTGTAAACGGAAAAAAGAGGAAACTGCCCGTACAAGAAATAGCATTTGTTCAGTTACCAATTAGCAGTCGCTTCTTGGGACTGTTAATTTATCTGGCATTTTACTTTTAATTGATATTACCATATCAATGTCAAAGTTAAAACTGTATTCGATTTACAGGATTTTAAAAGGTTGGTATCTTGCAGTTTTAATCTTTCTATCAGCCACAGCAAATGAAAGTGGAATAAGTTAATGGGTTTCTTTAAAATACGGAATACCATTTAGATTGAATTGTGTAAAAACACAACATTTCTACCACCTTTTTAATAATAAAAGTAAACGCAAAATAAAACGAAATTACACCGTACAGTACGTATCGTGTTTAATAGAGTACTAATTGAACCCCAACTATTACTCACTGACACAGTAGACAAAGTTTTACGGCGTCGATTTTATGATGATTACTTAGTTGCTTTAATATAGGTAAATGTTATCTCGGCGTATCTCTAATAAAATAAGTCTATTAGTGGTGTTGTAAAAGGAAAGGCGCTGCGGCGGTAAACAGAGGGCCATCCCCGTTTAGTGCCTCTACACTGAGCGTTAATCTCGTTTTTCGCAATTAGTTCGCGGCTGCCTCTATTGCCCACCCCGGTGGGGTAAATTCGCTTCATCTTTTTGCTCTTATTTTATATTTTCTTTTTAAACCAAGTGTTTTTCATGTCGGCCGCGTCTCGGCTTTGTTTCAAAGGTTTTTGTTCGGTTCGCAATTCGCAGTTCTAAATGGTACTAAAACTTTGCAACGTTTTTCTCACCGTTGAGTTGTTATCTCCAAAGTTTCTTTTAACAACTTCATGTCAAATATTCGTATTGAAAAACGGATTTTGTATGTTTCCGTTAAATTTGTTATACGTTTTTTCTTGGCACTTACATGCCTGTTCGGTGTTGATAAAACTTTTAATCCTTCTTTTACTTAGGGTTAGGTACTTTGACGTTGTTGAGTTAGAAAGGTGACGAAAAATAATGTTGGGTTCGACGAACTGTTTATTATTCCGACTCGGGTCACCTTTAGGTTGACGATGTCACCTTGCTTCCGAAACTTAATCGACGACAGTTATCGCATGTGCTCACATAGACGCTGACTTTCATTCATCATTGTTCCCATCGGTTCGCATTTACTTAGTCGTTATTATTACTATAAAGTTGCAATAGTTTTTCCTTTGTATAGTTAGATCAAAGAATGGAAATGGTTATGAAATATATTTCTATGAGTTACTGTTGGGAGAAACCTACTTGAAAAAGTAATTAGTTACTTTGAAGTCTCACTGTGGTCGGTACATGCAAGGTCACTTACCCGGAGAATGAATCAGATGGTAGACTCTGAGTCATGCAACGCCACCGCACCTTGGATTGTTTTATCAGCTGACGGACTGTAATATATAAACACGGAATGTACTATTTTGAATTATTTTTTAATACCACGTTGTTCATTTTGAAAACGTACCCTTTTAACATGAAACACGTTCAGTTTGAATTGTATCGCACTGTCCGACTATGTTATGAATTCGCCATTTTGTAATAATACTGCCCAGTTTAAGGTCGTTGAATGAAATGTCTGCAAATTGTCATTTTTGTAAAGGTCGTACGGTACCAGTTCATTGTCTGTCCGTACAACCGTGTTATATGTAAATTGTGCCAACCAGTAACCAGATTGATCTATTTTGTCTGTTACACGTGTCAGAAGTTATATAAACTAGCAATTGGCGGTGTAAATAATTACAATAGCACATTAACACGGCGGTTCGGACCAGTCCGCTGCGAAAAACGAAAATAGGTTTGACCTAGCTCCTACGTAATCGCGTGGGATTCCGGATGTGTCACACGGGCTTACCCGGCCGGAAAAAAATTGTTACACACCGCTGTTATTGCAGTTATAAAATGATGGCAAAATTCTACATATGGTTGATTTAGAATTTGTGAATAAGTTAACAGATAGACAATCAAAAAGTAACAATTGAGGTATATACAAAACACGTATGAATGTATATAATAAGTACTTGTTCGAACTGGTGTAATTTTTTGAGAAGAGTAGTACCTATAGAATGGATAGGCAATTTGGCAACTTTTATACATATACTCGTATTTCTAAAATTAAAATATTTATTTGCATCTTTTTTAGTATCTTTAAAATTGTTCATTAGAAGTTATTTTACCATATTCCTTTTGTTTCGATTCAAGTCGTCTTTTTGCCTCCATAAACGTCTAGGTCGATTCGCAGTGACGGCAATTACCACTTGTTGAGGCATTAAAGTTAAATTAGCTAAGTAACAGTTGGCGTTTTCAATGACAATGAGTTGATAAACACCAGATGATTTGTGTGTAATTGGTTTATATTTGGCGTGCAAAACATTTTCACGGCTCGTGTCTCGATTAAATTGGAGGACGTAGTGGGAAACAATAGGTTTGCCTATTCCCACTCGCCGGTGCCGCCGTCAATGAGTCAGCTGATGTGCAATGGATGTTAAGTGACTCATTGCTGATTTGGTTGAGATGTATACGAATTGCGTAGCAGCCTTTGACTAGATACAGGACTATGGACCATGGTTGAGCACAGGAACGACATCGCAATCGGTATGCTTTGTTTTTTGTTTTAAAGTAATCGTGTATGATTTTGTTTGTTACTAAATGTATTTAAAAATGGGTTTACATTTGTTACTTATTAAATACTTATAGCGTCGGTGGCTCAATGGTGTGGACTCTCGCCTTCCTACCGGGAGGGCTGAGGTTCAAATCCCGACACGTACCAATGTGTTTTCGAATTTTCGAAAATATATGTACGTTATCCGATGCTCTTACATGAAGGAAAACATCGTGAGGAAACCTTCATGCACGCCTGCGAAGAGATTCGATGGTTGTGTGTTAAGTCGTCCAATCCGCACTGGGCCCGCGTGGACGACTAAGGCCTAATCACCCTATACGGGTAGGCTCGTGCCCTCGGTGGGACGTTTATTGAGCTGGTGATGATAAAATATTTAAAAAAATCGGTTTGAAACTCCATAGGATTGACTGCGAGGATAATGCAATCTCATCTAGTTCTCCCGTGACGGTTATGCTTTTAGTATAGGTATCTATGTTCTGAGTTGACCAGTGCGACATACAGCGGATTCACTAGGGCTTAGTATATTTATATCACACGTTAGAAACTGTACTATGGCCTCTTCTTTAGGATAACTGGCATGGCCACTTATTAGTGCATACACTGTAACTTCGTTGTCAAGCACACAGCCTACAGTCTACTTTGTTACGAAGTTAATTAAATAAAATACATAAAAAAGAATGGCAACGCATTTCTTTGCCCTCTGGAGTTTGCATATACACGAGTATCGTTATTTTCCATCGGGTGAGCCGTGTGCTCCTTTGTTGGAAATAGTAATTATTAAAAAAAAATATTACATTATTATCAAAATTGACGTTATTGGATCACAACACAAGTGCCAAAGACAATAAAATATCGTCACTTAACGCAGCTGTAATTTATTATCTGAATGAACGTTCCCCAGTTGAGTGCGCCCGCGGATTTCTGTCGACCTTGCCGTTGCCATCGCTCCTGGACGGTCGTTTGTCTGAGCCGGGCCGATTGCATTGTTAATCTGCTCGTTTATAAGATGAAAAGGATACTTAAATTGGTGCCGCGAAACGCGTGAAAATGGAACCGAAATGAAGATTTAGCATCGTGTTTTGGGTTTTAATTTTTTGTGTTGTTAAATTGTATGAAAAACATAAAGGTCGTTTTTAGATAATACTATATTAATATTCTAAATGTGGATACAATTAGCTTTTAAGTAATTTTAATGGGTTATCTTTATGTAAAATAATTGACAATGCTAATTACCGTGAAACTATTTTATAAATATAGCAGCGCCTTTATCTAAATTTTCCATTCATTTGATGATTTTTATACACACTATTGTTTGCTAAAATGATTTAATAAATAAATATGTATTCAAGTTCATATTAATATGACACACATGAGTAGAAGTATGTTAAAATTTAACATTAACACTAACAGAAACAGAAGAGAAGCAGTTAATAAATAGAATGAGAAACAAAAGCGCAGTAGATAAAAATAAACACAGATTGAAAAATCTCAACATCTTATTTGTAAACTAAATGAAAATAATAAACCCACAGTCCATATATTACAATTTTATTGATGCCCAGTTTGATGCGTGTAATGGGCGCAGTGCAGTGACGCAGGGCGGGAGCGCCGATTCTAGCCTACTCTCGTTTTCGTGCTGACGTCATTGATAAGGCGATAACAAGTGCGTCACTAACTGATATAACACTAGAAATAGTCCTGATAACCACATTGCATTGTGTGAACCACACTGAAACTTGCGTACTTTCGTTCATTTTTCTCGAACTTTAATCGTAGGAAATGTGAAACTGTCTTATTTTTAGAATACCATAAAATAATGTACATTGTTTTTCGTTACTTAAAAACCTAAAATTATTTAAATACATTTGCATGTGGCGCCTGTTTTAAATTATGGTTAGTTCAATAAACTTGTAAAAATCTCTACTATCTAGTTCAAACATCCGTTTTGGGAGACTACCTTTGCACAGATTGGCGGTCAAAATGGCATGATAACCGATAGCGTATATTTACATTGAAATTAACTGAACTGGTTTTTGTATCGTTTCGGACTTGGTGAGCGGATGAGCCAGCTTTGTGTTCTAATACAAACTGATAAGAGGTGATAAGGGAGTGATATTGATATAGCCGATTGCTTTGTGGAAAAGACATGCTTCGGTGTAAATATTTGTGTAAAAGGACACAAATTTGCAATTTTAGTACGTGTTAATAAAATATTGAAACGGAATATAAAGGCAAATGACTGCAGATTTTCTCCGTACCTACTTACTTAATATTTGATAGCTTCAAATCAATGTTTTCTAATGATGCTACATCCATATTTCACATCCCTAAAGATATAATGATCAATGAAAGGCAAATGATAAAAATTGTATATTAAACGTCAAATTATTAAAAAACTGTGAAAAAATTGTTACATGGATTATCAACGAGTGTACCCTATTTTAATTACCTTTTAAAATGATTCAATGGCACATTTACTTGCCATTATATCCTTTCTTCACAATTGAGCCGCTCCATTAAGTATTTGAATTAAAACTTGTTGCCGAATGAATGGAAAAAACCACCATTATAACGTAAACAGGTTATTTTTTATCGGCGACGCCAATAAGTGAAAATTAAGCCATTGCGCATATCCGTTTTATACAGAAATTTTATCGGGTTTCCAACGAAACAATTAACGTATAGCCAGACATCCGGTGGTTGTCATTATTACGGTACAAGCTCAATTGAATTTGTGTCTGACATTCACACGAACCGAAAGTGCTATGCAAACACGCGATATGTACTTTGTGCAATGCATGTATTAATACGCCAATGTTATTCGATAAACAATAATATTGTGGTATCAATTAAGCGGTTCAAATGCTGACTTGATTATAACTGATTTTCTGTCTACAAATTAAACTCTTCAAACATGTAAAAGATGATTTGAAGGTAAGTAAGTACTATATTACTACATATAATATATGAATTATGCGATTTAAGAAATTGTATTTATGTCACCTCAGAGATAAATCGTTGGTCTGTGCACCTATTTTTTATCAGTAAAACATCAACATTGGTTATTAAGTACTCTAACATTTAAAAAAAGGTTAGTTACGAGCAAATAACAATTTTAACCTCGATTATAGTATCCAAGAATATCTACTGTGATTACCTAGAAGTATACATTTCTGGCATGGTATCGAAAATTTCATTTTGCCTCTCAATGGTTAAGTAGTCAATTATAACAAATTACTCCAAAGCTTTTGCGTCTCATTTTCGCAAACGTGTTTAGTATTTATTTTATCGTACGTACGTACTTTTTTAACCTGTTCCTACAATGTTGATCGGTACAATGGGACATGTGGCCAAACATCCGGCACGTTATCGCACGATTAGTTCCAAAAAATATGGCTTTTATGAAATCGGTCGGAAATAATAGGGTACTACTTCTTTTTCAAACTGCAGCTTATGTTAGATAAACAAAAGTGCCTAACATTTTTTATGCCTACATTAACCTGTTTATCTCAATTCTCAATACAATGTAATGGTAATTAACCATGTTAAGGTTTATTTACAAATGCTGTAATGTCATTATTCAAAGATATCTGAAAGGTTACAAACATCGAATGTCATTGAGTTGATAAAATTACGTAATAGTTTCAAAACCTTAATTCTCTTAAGTTTCTTAAAACCTTAGTTAATAAAATCTCCTTGTATTAACTGTTTTTGTCTATTATCCGTTTGCACTGCCGTTAAACATAATTAAATATAAAGGTTTTTTAACTTCAGTTATCAATTAACTTTATAACAAAAGGATACAATACTCAAAACAGATCCTATGATGATGAGTTCGACAGCGTGGTAGGTTCCCCGATATTGCATATTTCAGCCACCGTAGGTCGTACTAGTGTAGATGGAATCTAGGCGAAAGTCGAATGGGCTTGATTAAAATTATAAGGTACCGCGATTCCTTTCGTTCGTTTCGCGAACCTCCGTGTTTAGATTCTGCGGTAGAAAAAATATTGTTTGAAATAAAGTGTTATAAACACTTTATTATTAACATGTATGTATGTCAAATAGTTAAACATGATAGTCATAAAAAATCTTATAGGCATTCCTTCGAGACCTAACATGTAGAGAATTCGGAAGTGTGATTACTGTTGCCATGCGCTTCGGACGGATGATGGCGGCAGTGTGCCAGCAAGGTGAATCTAAAACTTGCTAAACTGATGTAAAAATTTTGCCAAAATTATGCTAATTGCTTTATAATATTGCCAAAAAATAAGCTAACATTTTTCAATGTCAAATAAAACGTCATTTAATTTTAAATGTTTAATAATCAACAAAAAATTTATTTATTCTACGTTTTAATCGACTACGTTACTAAATAAAATGTTAATATCTTCGTCTTCATCGGCAGGCTCGGCAGCTGATGTGCATGTAGACGTGGAAGCCTTATTCTCAAGACTATAACTCTCCTTGGTACCTATAGAGCGCAGTACGTTATCCGGAACTATGTAAGAATAGCAGAATTTCCCTGCCCTCTTTAGGCCGAATCTGACGTATAGAATGGCATTTAAAGTTTTTATCGACAAACGGTTGCGAAGTTTAGTTTTGACTATATTCATTTGGCTAAAAACGCGTTCAATTTCTGCGTTGGAATAAGGTAGTGATAAAAATGATATTGCTAACTGAGATAAATCTGCAAAGGGGTTATTACCAGCTGCATCTTTGTAATCAGTTACTTCATTCCAAAATTCTACAGTGGAAGATGTGTGTTCCCATTTAATGTGCACTATGTTTCTCCATTGAGACATGAGCCTATCCATTGTAGCTGCATCCACTCGGAATTCTTGGGCAATATCGATTAGAGAAGGCTTGACTGCTTTTAAAGTTTCTTCTACTGAAAATAAAGATACTTTCTCAAGTATATTAAAATTAATTGGTAATCTAGAACGCAGCTCTGATACAAGTTTCAGTGTGAAATTCAGGCAACGTTGACGTAAATTATTTTCCACTTCCGGTTGAAGGTTGTATTCCCGTAATTTTGTTTCAAAAGCATATCCCATGTACGGTTTCGGATCCAAATAACTTTCTATATTTTGTGTAAAAATATCGACTCTCGCAGGTGGGTTCAAAATACGCCGACTTGTAGATTGAACTAAGGCACACAAATCTTTGTAAAGTTTTGTTGGGTCAATATTGTTGCTTTCAAATAGCTTGTTCACAGCTTGGACTTCCTCCAATATAGGTTTTAAATACAATAAATACAAATGATTCACAGGGTCACTATACATGGAGTATAGTGTTTCTGCCATATAGCAGTGGTTATCGCGCCTAGCAACTTCAAACAGGAGTTTTAATATCACCCATTGCTCCAGAATACGGTTGACTGCTGGTTCAATTGATATCCATCGGGTGTTGCACAACTGTGGAATTAACAATGGTTCGGAGCCACAGTTAATTGTTTGGTAGATATTTTTGTAATATAGTCGACGGTTCGAAGAATGACTAAACCAATTGTAGGTTTCTCTTATTAGAAATTCAACATTCCGTGGTAGAGTTTCTTCCGAAGCATGCGATAAAGCCAACTGTAATGAATGGCACACGCAGCGAACTAATACCAAATTATCATTACCAGTTTCATTTTTTAATAGGGCATGTACTCCGTTGTTAGTGCCTGTCATCACCGTAGCATTATCTGTGCCAATACCGATCATTTTTTTATTTCAATATTCAAAACTAACAATAATCCTTTAATACCGTTGACTATGCTGTTTGCAGTGCCATCTTCAATCTCGACCAACCCCAAAAATGTGGATATTATTGTTTTTGAAGATCGGCTGAAATATCTGATCGATACTCCCAACATTTTGCTTACAGAAATATCCGTGGACTCATCGAGCAAGAGACTGTACTCTTGGTCTCCCAAATCTGACACCATTTCTTCAATAAAATGAGGCGCCAAAACATTTTTTATAATATTTGTGCATTTTGTACGATGGACTCGTAAGTCTCCACTTTTGCTATCACCGAATCGGTGTTTACATAAGTCTGATAAATGATCTACAGCCATAATCGAACAATGCGCGCACACAAACATCGCTAGTGAAGATTCTGCTCTCTGTGTATTTAGATCTTTTTTAACTTTGGGAAAATTAATTGTTCTTTGACTTTTTACTGGTTCTATAGCTTTCTTATGCTTTATTGACAAAATATGTAACTTTAAACAATGGACTTTTGCAATCATCTCGCACTTGCAGTACTTACAATAGGCCTTCGTCGTATCATCTTCGACAGGATGTAACCAATCCTTGAAATCCAGCATTTGCTCCCACTCAGACCGGTAATGCTGACTGTATTTAGGCGGCATAATAACGACTATCAAGCAATTAATTAATAATGCACGTAAAACTTTTAAACTTTCTTTCATTTACAGTGACAGTAAATACGTGAATACGCGGTAATCGCGGTATAGTACTTACAATCTATCTCGCTTCTTTCGTAAAGGAAGGAAGGAGTGAAAGAATGCTGTTTGTCTATGGCATATTGAATTAGATTTGTTGGGGAATCCCCCAAAACACGCTTGAGAGCGTTTGACGTAAAGGTTGCCCTTGCCGTTAAGTTGGCACCATCATCAAATATCAGACAGTGATGCCCTATCCAACTATAAAGAAGTACATCAACAATAAAAAACAAATGATGATTACAGTATATTTTATATATATTTTTGAAGTATTTGGACTTAAAAAAGGAAAGTGAACTTGTTATTCATAATTATTTATATGCCAAAAAATATGCTATTTGCTAAACAACTTATAAAAATGCTAAATAACATACAAATATGCCAAATTTAGCATAAAATTTGCTAAATTGGCAACACTGATGGCGGTCTCCATGCGCGTGAGTGGATTGCGCAAGCGGCGCGCGGTGACGCAACGCGGCGGCCGCGCGGACCGTTGCTTGTTAGTATGCAAAATAAAGTGAAATATTCGTGTCGAGGTATGCGCTTACGGTCTTCGCACTTGCCGCGACGTGCGCCTAATGTGTGTACAGTGTAAACTTTGATTTCCTGCTTACAAAT